>CM019068.1:148656682-148773515 GCA_009667805.1 Leptobrachium leishanense | reverse complement strand
CCTGAGGAGCTTACCTCAGTTCCTGAACGATGGGAGAGTAATTTGAGGCCTGAAGCTCCTGAATTCTTGTTGGAAGTTCCTGAGACTGTTGATGTCCCTGAGCCTCTTGAATTTCAGTTGGAAGTCCCTGGGGCTGTGGGGATCCCGGTAGCTCCGGAAGCTTATTCAGGTGATTACGGTTCTATGCCTTCACTGGAGGGATCATACTCTGAAGAAACGTCTGCTCCAGTGATAGAAAGAGAAATTGAGCCAACGCCTATAGTACTTCCACCTGAAGAGGAACTGATTGAACCAGAACCAAAACGCTCTGTTCGACCGCCCCAACGACTCACCTACGACTCACCAGGACATAGCACTGAAGAGGCCATCACCACGGTGCGGAGGTTGCCCGAAGTGTCTGCTATGCTAGCTGAGGTAGCCCAAAATATGAGTCAACTTGAGGAAGTGTTATTAACTCACTATATGTATGCTGCTGAACCTGTACATGTTATATAAACTGCATTCAAGTTGTTGGAAATGTAATGTAATTGTTGTACCTCCTTGGAGAGACCCAAGAGTTCTAGGAGGGGGAGAGTGTAGCGCTGTGTTAAAAATCGTCTTGCTGTGGCAGTACCTATTTTTGGCCACAAGATGGAGACTATCGCGATCAGATACTGGACATTGGGACTACAACGCCCGGCATGCTTTGCAGGAGGACAGGAAGTGGGTGGGGACTGGAGACTTACATCCTCTGCCTCGTGGAGAAAGTTCCAGAGCGCGCCAGGGAGTCAGAGGAGATAGACGCAGTGAGAGACATCGCAAGAGGGCCTAAGCCAGAGCCTGAGCAAGACCTGTCAGAGTCATTTATTGGACATTCAGCCTGAAGAGGAGAGCTCTTCAAGTTCCAGAGATTGCTGCAGATCTAAGAGACCCAAGACCTCGAGTAAGGAGTTGCCGCGAGTTGACCGAATACGGAGAGCAGGCGGTGAATTGGACAAGTCGTGGACAAGCTGCGGAAAGTCAGACAACGGATCCGGCCGCTAGTATCCCCAGTCAATATCGAGCGGAGAGACGTCCTGGGTCAGCGGAGCCTAAAGCAACCGTCGGATGGGTGAGAGGCCTCCAAGGCTGTACTGTAAATAAAGAACTCGCTGCTGTTTTCCTTCTTAAGTCCACAGGGCCCCAACTTGACTAGTCGAAGAGATTCTTTAAGTAAATTCACTGGCCAGTTGAATAGTACCCGGGTACCATACACACACATACACACCTTTCACATTTCGGGACTTAACCTGTGCAGGACTCATTTTTGTTGCGTATCGGAACAAGAGTAAAGATACCTTCCGAATATATTTTCCTCTTTTCCGCTGCGCGTTTGTCGTAATACGAAGAGATTGTATTTTTTGGGTTCCGCTACGTGTTCCTTTTTTCGTATATTCGTGCAACTGCTTTTATTCTGTTCGGTTACGAATATTTTATTTTCCGAAATACGAAGCCTCGTGTTTCGTTTCTTTTCCGCCACGCGTTTTACCGCGATACGAAAATACTGTAATATATCTGTGATTACCGTGTCTCAATATCTGCTCATTATTTTAGTAAACTATTTAAATGATAAAAACTCACAACTGTGTTGGAGCATATTTATTCCCTAGTGCGGGGAGACTGACCCGTGGTTCAATTTTCAGCGGCTCCTCCGGGAGTGAGCGCTACACCAGCAAGGTCGGCAACAGATCAAGGTCCTCAGAATAGCAGGGTCTGCAATGAGAGAAAACAATACAGCACAGTAGCGATGCGGGAATGAAGCTCCACGTCAAGGCAAAGCTTCAGTGTGTGCGCTCTGTTTTTTAACGCCGTGCACCGTCCCCTGATCAGCCGCATCTACACTGGGTGCCGCCGAATCTCCTGGCACTTGGCCAGCCAGTGGCACTACGCATCCAGGGTTTCCCTGAGTGCCACCCAGGACCCCGGATGTGACCCATATCTCCCGATGGCAGCTAGTGGGTCATGTTTGGTATCATTGGAAATGCCAGAGCATGGCCTTTCCAATTATACCAAACATGAATATTTAATTTTCTTTTTAAACCAAATAAAATAAAAAAAATGTTTTTTTAAAACTACTTTTTGAGCTCAGCAGACAGAGGTAAAAGCTCAGCATTGAAGGGGTTAAAAAGCAGCGTAGGGTATAAAGGTTTTGGGAAGTTTATAACAGCTCTGGTTAAGTTAGCACCAGCTTTGTAATATGGTCCTGGGTATTTTTAAACTAGCGCAAAATTTAGAAACTGTTTAGCCGGGTTTTTTTTTTGGTGGTTGTAGATTTTAGGGGTCAAAGTTCAAACAGTGGGGGGTTTCTTTCATTTTGTTCATCATATTTCATTTTTTTTTTCTAGTAAATTATACGATATGAGAAGTACTGGCTGGGTGGAGTTAACATCACTGCTCTATAATCATAGAAACACTGGTTCAAATCCCGGCAAGAGCACCTCTCCAGTAAGTGTCCTTGGGCAAGACACCTAACGGTACATACTCGCCACCCAGGACATACTTGAAAACTAGAGAAATCTCAATGTATCCTTCCTGGTAAAATACTTTCTCAAAAATAAAAAAAAGTGTTCCCATTCATGTGCAGCAAAATAGTGGCTCATTTAGGTATGTGACATCGAGTTATGCAACCCTAGCCATTTCCTGTCACTAATTAGTATCTGTAGTACCCAGGGCCGGTGCTAGACTATTTTGCGCCCTAGGCAAGACCAGCTACTTGCACCCCCCAAAAAAAGAAAATGACACAACATGATATATTGCCCCCAGCTCACATGGATATAATATATTGCCCCCAGCTCACATGGATATATTGCCCCAGCTCACATGGATATATTTTCCCATCTCACATGGATATAATATATTGCCCCCAGCTAACATGTATATATTGCCCCCAGCTCACACATGTATATATTGCCCCAGCTCACATGGACATATTGCCCCAGCTCACATGGATATATTGCCCCATCTCACATGGATATATTGCCCCATCTCACATGGATATATTGCCCCCAGATCAAATAAATATATATTGCCCCAGCTCACATGGGTATATTTGCCCCAGCTCACATGGGTATATTGCCCCCCAGCTCACATGGATAAATTGACCCAGCTCAAATATTTGCCCCCAGCTCACACATGGATATATTGCCCCAGCTCTCACATGGGTATTTTTGCCCCCAGCTCACACATGGATATATTGCCCCAGTTCTCACATGGGTATTTTTGCCCCCAGCTCACACATGGATATATTGCCCCAGCTCTCACATGGGTATATTTGCCCCCAGCTCACATGGATATATTGACCCAGCTCTCACATGGGTACATTTGCCCCCAGCTCACATGGGTATATTTGTCCCCAGCTCACATGGGTATATTTACCCCCAGCTCTAACATGGGTATATTTGCCCCAGCTCACATGGGTATATTTGTCCCCAGCTCACACATGGATATATTGCCCCAGCTCTCACACATGGGTATATTTGCCCCCAATTCACATGGGTATATTTGCCCCCAGCTCTCACAGGGATATATTGCCCCCAGCTCACATAGGCATATTTGCCCCCAGCTTACATAGGTATATTTGCCCCAGCTCTCACATGGATATATTGCCCCTAGCTCACATGGGTATATTTGCCCCAGCTCTCAAATGGATATATTGCCCCCAGCTCTCACATGGATATATTGCCCCAGCTCTCACATGGGTATATTTGCCCCCAGCTCACACATGGATATAGTTGCCCCAGCTCTCACATGGGTATATCTGCCCCAGCTCACATGAGTATATTTGCCCCCAGCTCACGTACCACAGAGACTGTGACTGACCAGGACAGTCAGAGTAGGCTTCAGCTTCGTCTCTGTCACGTCGGCACCTCGTCTGCTCTCTGACTCCGCCTCCTTCACACGAGACTTCCCCAGAGCCAGCGACTGACATGAGGGCGCGCATGCTGCAGCCAGCCCCAACACGTGCCGGCGTCGCCGCATCAGCCGCTGGGCCTGGCATCAAGGAGCCGGAGGCGTGGACTTGGTGCTGGCTGCGGCTGGTGTATTAGCAAGCGTGCCGGGTGCCATGCGAGTAAATTGTGTCACCCGGCTGCCACGTGGACACAATCTATTTTTTCAGTGGTCGTGCCCGGCTACACCCTAGGCAGGCACTGCGCTCTAGGCAGCCGCCTAGCTCGCCTAGTGGCAGCGCCGGCCCTGTGTGTACCCACCTTTAGAGGGGACACCAGCCATCTCCCATGTGAGGCAAGTATGGATACAGGCATTGGTCAGTCAAACAAGGTCATCAGTATGGGACAAAGGGTAATAAATTTCTGAAAGGAACCATGCTGGGGGTAGTTCCATGACTATACTGGAAGAAGCCAGATGTGTAAGAGGTGCCAGTGTACAGTAAATGAACATGGGGCAAGGAACTCACCTCATTGTCCTGTGTCTTATGCTGATTGATATATCCTGTGTAAGCTGTGGAATCTCACCATCATTTAGGCTGGTGTCAGACGAGCGCACTGGAGTGGAAGGAATGTCCGTGTGAGTGGACGTTCCTTCTACTCTCCGCTGCCGCTGAGTGTGCTCAGCTGTGCAAATCGCGATCCTCCTATGGTGGATCTCGCTTTGCAGCTCCGTTGACGCACTTTATAGCGCATCAACGGAGAGATTTTCTACACAGACGCTTGGTGCGCGCGCAGTTAGTGCGCGCGCACAAGCGTGTGACCGGCGCCCATCGCAGCATCACTTGGCTGTGACGGGTGCCAGTAATGCAAAACGCACGTGCAGTGCTTGAATTTGTGCGCAAAGCGTTAAACGTTAACGCGCGTAAATCAACGCTGGTATTACCATCCTCGCGCATTTTTTCATCCTTTCGAAAAATTGCACGCGTAAGGCTAGGGTCAAACGAACGCATTATTCGCAGCGACCGTCAAAAAGTGCGTCCGAACGCATTGCCGTATTTTTTCACGGAATGCGCGAAAACAGTCATACGATGCGCATTTTCGTGTGTGATTTTTTTTACAGATCGTCAATAAAACACTTTTTGCGTCTGGACGTTATGTTGGCCAGACATTAGCAGCGTCTGATGTCTCCTAATCACTCACACACGCCGCTAGCGGACGCAGCGCACTCTGTACGTCAGTACTATCGGTTCTGCGTTCTTGAAAAAATGCGTTCATTTTCCACTTGCGTTGCGCGGCCGGACTTTCGTGCAGCCGTACTTCGTATATTGGCTGTCATTGCGTGTCATTTGCTGCTACTGCGGTCGTGATTAAGTGCGGCTGCAGGCGCGTCCGCACTGCGTTAGTCTGATCCCAGCCTTAAACGGACGCGCAAAAACACGCGCAGAAATCGGTATGCGCAATGTTTTTTTCACACGATTCAGCCAGGAAAGGCGGGAACTGAATGTCAAATGAGCGCACCTGCGACAACAGGCAGGCACGTTGCATAGGCCAGTGTGTCGCTACAGCAGAGTGACAGGTCTGAAGGCTGTGTGTGTCTCTAGTCTGACACTATGGATGTGGAGCTACTCATCACTACCGTGGCGTTGAACAGCACTCAGTGTTGTGGGACACCGCTCACGCGGCCTACAAACACAAAAAAGAAAAGGCAAGCGCATGGAGGGACGTGTACATGGCAGTATTCGAGTGGTTCGAGACCTTGACGGAACCGGAAAAAAAGAGGAAATGTATGTACCTTTTAAAAAATTTATTTATTTGTTTAACAAAAGCATAAAAAATATTAACTTACAATGACTATATATAAAAACGTACAAGTATTTAGCAACAACATGTTCTGTATGTATGTACAAACAGTGAGAACAAATTTTTAAATTCTCCCAAGATGCCATGGCACTTGACCGCTGGCAGTACAGAAATTATTTGCAAAGGAATCTCTGAATCGATAGACCCTCCGCTATATCGGCCCATGTATTTTCAGTCGGTGTAGGGATACATTTCTCCTTCAGGGTGTCCCAAATCGTTTGACACACGTTGCGCACCACCTTACTAGGGGCCGGCTGCCGCCGGCATTCTCTGCTCTCTACGAGGCGAGCGGCCGCTGGCATGCAGCTTGGCCACTCACTTGGGTTGGGAACCACCTGACCAGCACGTGATCTCGCGAGAACGCGGCTGGTCAGGTGGTTCCCGGCGAGCGGCCAAGCTGCATGCCAGCGGCCGCTCGTCTCGTAGGGAGAAGAACGCCGGCGGACCTTTGGGCCTGACAGCCAGCAGAGGAGGTGAGAGCTGGGGGCAAATATACCCATGTGTGAGCTGGGGGCAAATATACCCATGTGTGAGCTGGGGGCATATATACCCATGTGAGCTGGGGGCAAATATATCCATGTGAGCTTGGAGCAAATATATCCACCTGTCACTGCGAACCCAACACCAGCTCTTAGCCAAAACTGGTAGAATGCCCCTGAAACCTGTGTCTGGATCCACCCCTGCACCTTGCCCACTGTTGTTCGTCCAATCCGAAAATTTAATGAAGATCTTTCAGACTGCAGCCACTTGCAAGATACCTGTGAGAAAAATGAGACGTTCTTGGTTATGATCACATTCAATTAACATTCCTTATGTCATTCTTTTTGTTTTCTAGTACAAGATGTAATGTCCAAATGGAAGACAGTCTAGGACAACTACGTCCGTCACCTGCGCAATGTGGACGGTCCGGCGAGGGGCCAAGAGGTCCCGGCCATATAAATTTGCAGACCAGTTGGCATTCCTGGAGAAAGGTTTGGAGCCACGTGCAGCTGGAAGCAGCATTGAGCCATCATGCTCACAGGACCCAGCAGCGAACCCGTCATCACCCAGCCTGTCCATTGGTCCAGAGGCATCAGAGGGAGAGGTGGAGGCTCAGGTGGAAGGTGCGGAGGCTGAGGTGGAAGGAGTGGAGGCTCAAACCGTGGCAGGTCCTGCGGCGGCTGCTGCAACTCCCCCATCTACCAGCCGTAGGAGGGGAACCATTCCTGAACCCCATAGGAATCCACATACTCCCCGTGTTGAAGACGGTCATATGGCGTTCTTCCAGTCAGTCCTGCCCATGCTGCGTCAGATGGATACCAACCAGACCATCTATTTTAGGATGCAGACGATGCAAACCATATACGGCATCCTGAACCCACATCTACCGCCCATGTTCCATGCTACAGGACACAGCAGCCGCCACCCATACCGCATGATGCAGGACACCAGCAGCCGGCACCCATACCGCATGATGCAGGACACCAGCAGCCGGCACCCATACCGCATGATGCAGGACACCAGCAGCCGGCACCCATACCGCATGATGCAGGACACCAGCAGCCGGCACCCATACCGCATGATGCAGGCCCTCAACCCTCTGCCAGCAGCAGCTTCTACTCTGGATTCCTGGCAGGATTGATAAAGGAGGATGCGTCAGAGTATTGTAATTTGTAGAATTTTTATTGTTAGACGAGTTTGTAAAAAAGTTAAAATGTTTGATATTCATATTTTTAGCAGTTTAAAATAAATATTTTATGGTGCCTTTAAAATAATTTGATAAATAGTTTAGGCATCAAACTTTGTTGTTGGCTTCATAAGTTATTTGCGCCTGAATGTGTTGCCTGAGCGTACATGTGTAAGCATGCAGGTGAGAAGTGTTTTTGTGAGCTTGTCACTCAGAGACGTACCTAGTCTTGAACAATGAGAGGAGGCAGCTACACACAGAGATTTGCACAAATCCACCAACTCACAATGATAACAGATATTACAAGCACAGAAAGATCATTACAGTTAAAATGCTAACGTACTTACCGTTAGGGATGGGCTGCCAGTTTGATTCGAATAGGAGTTCGAATCGAACATCGGCCATTTGAAAGTTCGGCGAATGTGTGCGATGTTCGCGAAAATGTCGAGCGTTAGTGAAACGCTGTTTGCAAAAGACTACTGAACGAAAATGTATGGATTTTACATAAAACATCCAATGAATGAATGATAATGACAAGGGCTTGTGATATAATACGTCCTTGTATACCGTCTGGCCTGTTTCAGGTATACCCTGTCCTGTGTGTTGGTCAAACATTTCCCACTCGTTGGTGATGACACATTCCCCGTGGCTACAAATCGCGTTTAGCTGAAACATGAGCAAAAGCGGTAACAATGAGCTCATCGCACAGCGGTGACATGGCTCAGCACTCAGCAGTGAAAGGGTTAAAAATGTTTTTTTAAAGAAATTTTGTTTCCTGTCCCCCAGGGCAGTACCCGGACCCCCATACACCTTTTATGGCCAATATCTTGCATATATGCCCTCTTGGAGGACACATTCATTTTCGAAACTTCGACCCCTATTGACTTGCATTACGTTCCAGTTTGAACTTTTCGGCCGTTCGAGTTCGGACCAAACATGGGGGTGTTCAGCCCATCCCTACTTACCGTAATTTGATGACCAGCATCTCCTCTGGTGATATGGTGGCCCGCATATTATTGTCCATCTTGGTCAGTGGCTCCTTTACATTGGCTAGCAGTTCATCGAAGGCAGCTATGGACATCCGGAGGTAATTGACAAATTTCGCCGGATCTCCCTCTCTCTGCGGCTTTAAAGCATCTGGAAATGTCCATGAGTGTCTTCCACGGAGTTTATGGGATGAACCCACCACTTCCTTTTTCTTCTTGAGTTTCTTTGAATACGTGTATGCCAACAGCGGGCCTGGCCCAAGACATTGTGCTGCTTGGAGCAAAGGATGAAATGCTGCCCCAGCCAAAAAAAAAAAAACACCTAGTGTGTATGAGTGTATCAGAGTGTGCCACAGCAATAAAATTCAAACACTCATACACGCCGTACATTAGAATTTAGCAGAGCCCAGAATTTGACATACCCAGCAGAGCCCAGAATCTCACATAACCAGCAGAGCCCAGAATTTGACATACCCAGCAGATCCCAGAATTTCACATGATACACATTGAGCAGAAAAATCGGGGGCCTGGCGATACCCTAATCGTAAAGATACAGTCAGCCCGCGCCTGCCACCATGCAACACACTTTATATTATAAATAAGTAAAGTGACCCAATTGCACCCCCCTCCCTTACTTTTGCAGTCAGGGTACATAGCTGGTCCTCCAGGGGCCTGTCAACAGCAATCAGCATCTCACGGCTCACAACTTGTGAGTGTGACCGTCGCCGCAGCATGGTGCTTGAGGAGGATGCGGATCTATCCGCAGGCCGGCCGCCCACACGACTTGATCCAGCCGCCCGCGCTCCCGTGTGGACCCATGCCTGGCATGTGTGTGGGTGGGCGCGATCAACGGTGTCACGCAAGCCACGTGCCGACCGCCAAATTGATGCTGCCGCTGCGCCGCGGTCCGGCGCGCTGGGAAAAAAATTGTGTAGCAGCCAGCGTCGGCAATCAAAATGGCGGTGCAAAAATTTGCCGCTGTGAAATATTCGCCACCTGGAGCAAGTGCTCCGCGCTGCTCCATCATCGGGCCGGTCCTGGCCAACAGAGTACACAGAACTGCATCTCTCCCGTTCATCTCGCAACAAACACCTCACCACAAAACGCTTTTATTTTATCTGTCTCCTTTTTTCTTAAAATTTCGTTTCTTCCAGCCCAACTTTTTTTTTTTTTCTCCAACTCAAATTCAGTTTTTACTACCTCCCTTAAAAAAAATAGCGGATGGTCTGGCGTCTAACAATCTCTTCTGTCATAAAGTGCGTCCTTTTTCAAGCGCATACTGTGCGCAGCGGACTTAACACGAAGCTTTTAGGAGAAATTTCTGCGGGCAAAGACTATGCATTAAAAACTGCGCATAGATCGTAATACTATCTGCGTACCAGCGCACAAACGCATTTGCGCTCACAATGTTAAGTATAGGACACGCGCAGTACAGTACGCTCGCAAAGGGTTTGTGCAGGTCCACCCGCGTTAGACAAATGCGCGCATTTGTTGCGCTGACATTGCAATACTACGTTCAGCGCAAAGGGTTTTGCCCCTCGCATTAATGCGTTTTTGCGCACGCGTTAAGAATATAATAGGGCCTGTGACGGATCGGCCGCCACAGGATTTATTTAGTTTAATTTGATTCTTATTTTGTTATATTTCGTTTACCCTTTATTTATAGGAACTAATTCCCTTGTTAGATTTAGTGTAAAACTGTTGCTAGACTAATAATTAATCATGTTTTTCCCCTGCACCGATCCTGCTAGTAACCACGGAGTACATGCGTGCTACAATGTATCAGTCACCGATGTAGCGCTCCACGCTTCAAACTCCAAAATACTTTACGTTCAATTATATTGTGTGGTTTTAAATGTATTGTCAATTGCTCATTTTTAGTTTTAAATAGACTTATATATCTTTAGCTAAATGTGGTTTTTAAAGACACTACCTGCCAGTAGTGGCAAATGCTTTCCTTTGTATAGAATGTACAATAGGTTTGAGTAACTTGTGGATTATGCAAAAGTGATTTCTCTTTGGGTATCTGTTATCTGTTTACCTGTTCTGATAGGTTGGGAGTCACATTGTCTCAGCCACCCACTATCTGATTCCCTTTACAATGGGTTATGTAAATCACTGTATGTGATCACTGTGGGGTCAAGACTTCATCTGCATACAACCAGTGGACCAAAGTGAAGACTGAAGAGGACCTGAAAGAAGAATGCAATGGTCTTGGAACCAACCAATCAGAACTGTTGGGGTGGGCTGGAAGTCTTAATGTGCATGGCTGTATTTTGTAAACAGTATAAGCACTGTCTGTTCCCATTCTAAATAGACTCTGATTTACCTACAACCTATACTGCGTCTCAACGAGTATTTGGGAGGGCATAATCACTGAATCCTTCGTTTCCAGACCATCCAGGGACCGCTGCCAATCTCTCTCCCACCTTGCTAGCTCGCTACCCGGCTAAGCTCTCCAGCAAGACTCGGCGCCGCAGACGGAGCTACCCCTGCAGGGTAGCTGAGCCGTTACATTGGTGGCAAGCGGTGGGATCTCCGAGACCAGACAAGTAGGGGGAAATATAGCCGCTGGCTTGACCCCGGTCTCGGGCACCACAACCGCCGAGCGCCTGGAGCAGCACATCACCCGGGGAGATTCTGAGACCAGCCCAGCAGGGGGAAATTCAGCCGCTGGCTTGACCCCGGTCTCAGACACCCGGGGATTCGAGAGATTGCTACACCGTCCTACAGCCGTTCACCCCGTATTGCTCAGCGCTACGACGGCTGGAAGCGCACGGTCCTCAAGGAACTTCTCAAAGCCAGGGATAAGGCGGTCAGCGGTAAGCCAAAGGCTGCCCTCACCAAGGACCTGATGGAGGATGAACAGGCAAGTCTGGCCCTCCACGAGGACTCAGAATCCACAGAATGGCGCCGGGAGGTACAATGGAAGCTGGCCCTGTTCGGAGTCAACCCCCCGGCGGATGTGATCACTATCGTTTTGGCAGGGGTCAGTCAGCTCAGAGTGGCCGAGTTGCGGTACCAGCTCGGGGAATCTACAGCGCCCCAGGAGATACTCCCTGCAGTCGTGGAAGAGGAGTTCTGGGACCAAGGAATGGAAGCGCCTGACCAGCACCGTGATCCAGGTTTCGGCCAGGAGGTGTTGTGGCATAATGACTCGGCACGGCAGCAGCTCTGGAGGGACGTCCTACAGCTTGAACAGGACTACCTTGGAAAGATTCTTCCTACCTTGGGTGAGAAATACTGGAGACTGTGGGACCTGCGGGTGCCATTCCTAGGAGTGCAACCCCAGGTAGAAAGACTGTCCCAACTGGAGAACCTGATCCAGACAGAGCTATGGCTGGAGGACGGGTACCGGGCACTGGAATGGTATGCTGCCAACCTGTATCCAAAGTTGGAGAGGAAAGATCCTACGGAGGGCTATGACTACGGCGGCCCAGGATTAATATTTGATGCTCTCCAGGACGACCCCTCCTTTGGCAGTACAGCTAAACTGAGATGGGAAGAGATCCAGGACTTTCGGGAATGTGAGCACCTTGACGACCTCGGGCTGAGCAGTGATCTGGACTGGCTAGCCACCCAAGAGTGGGAGCTGGAGCAGGGATACAGGAGATTGTTTGAGGATGCTCCCCCGCTCGCTCTCACCCCGATGGACATGGCAGAAGAGCTGCCAACAGAACCCGGTGGTGCCAACCTACTTTCAGGATCTTGTGCTGGTTCGGAGCACCAGGGTGAGGAGGCAGTCGGCCCCTCTCCCCAGCTGCAGAACGCATCCCAGGCCTCAACTGCTACAGAGGAGGTGACTATCCTGCAGTCGCAGCGCAGCATGTCGTCCGGGGAAAAGAAAGAGGACTCAGCAAGTACCGTTCCTGCAGAACCTGCAGCGGAGCAGAGTGACCAAGTGCTTCGGACACCTACCAAGGTCAGTGGAAGTGCACCGGTGGATGGGACTGCGGTCTCCACCAACGAGAGCTGTCAGGACAGTGGTCCACTGTGGAAAGAGGAGAACTGGAAGACAATGGGTGAGATTGAGGCCCACTCAGGCAGATGGCCCGAGGGCTCACCAGGAGACCCAGAGTCCCAATGGAGTGCTCCTGCTCAGGGATGGGTGGAAGAGCTAGCGACAATGTCATGGCCCACCAAGGAAGAGGCTGAGGTCCTTTCCATGGAGCCCAGGAGATGTGGGGCAGTTTGCCCGGTTTCACCACTTGCATCAGCTGGCTCTTCAGTGCGTGAAGAAGATAATTTATGTATGGGGGAGCGGTTCCCCAACCCAGCAGCAGAGCTGGCATCGGGACAGAGGTCGGCTACCCTCTGCCCCCAGCTGGAGGCTCCAGAAACCGGGGAGAATATCGGGTGCCAGACGAGGGAGGGGGAGACTAAGGCTCCCCCGTGCAAATTGCTGGCCCCCGAACCCCAACCAAGCGCTCCTACCCACCTATGGATAGAGGAGCGGGGGACAGCGGACATGCTACGGCCCGCTGTGAAAGAGGCTACGGTTCGTTCCACGGTGCCCGAGAAGTGCAGGTCAGCTAGCCCGGGGCCCTGGCTGGCGGCGTCAGGGATCAAGGATAGCCATTCATACATGGGGGAGCAGCCCCCCACTTCAGCAGAAAAACTGTCACCGCGGCAGAGGACCGCTAACCTCTACCCCTGCCCTGCCACAGCAGAACTTGAGGAGAACTACCTTCTCGCCGAGGAGCCCCAGGGACTGACAATCCGCTCCTCTCCTGATCTACAGACCAAGCTCCTGGCCTTCACTGCTACGCAGGAGGCAGAGAGCCTACAACTCCAGCACAGCATGCCATCTGGGCTGGCGAAAGCATCAGACTGGGCAAGTACAGTTCGTCAGGAGCTATCAGCAGAACGCAGTGCCGGTGATGGTGCGCCGCATTACGAGTTCCAGGGTGGGGAGTCAGTCGGTCTCCTTCCACAACAGCAGCGGCTACCCCAGGTAGAGAGTACTGGCGGTACCTCTCCCCAACGACAGGTAATAATCCCGGAAGGGGAGATGGCAGGTCTTGCTCCCCAACGTTTTGAGCCCCAGCGTGAGGGTGGAGGTGTCCCCTGTGCCAAGCAACGGCGTGCTGCTGCTCCCGTTCCCCAGGATGTGGGAGACTCCCATTGTGGAATTGTTGATGGTGCTGGGATTTGCAACTGGGTGACCTCGAGACGCTGGGCAGACGGCCCAGATCCACAACCACTTTTTCTGGAGACACCGGTCACCCCATCTCTCACCCAGCTTCTGACCGAGGCACCAGGAAAGGGTGCTATCGGCCCGTTTTTCCCACGGCTGACTGTGGCACCCAGAGAAGGTACAGGCGGTACCCCTCCCCAGCGGGTCATTGCCCCAGGAAATGGTGCCAGCAAGGCTGCCCACCAGCGAGGGGCTAGGAGACCAGGAGGAGAAAAAGCCCTCAACATCCCACCCGGACCAATTGTTTCCCCATGGCAGGGTACCAGCCCCAGGTGTCTGTATGGTCCGTTGGACACCGGTCCAGACCAAGGGGGCAGTTGGAGAAGCCCGGGGGCCAGCCTCCTCCCTACGGACTATGGACCGAAAGACTATCGGGGGTTGGCAAAGCATTGCCCCAGCAACCCAAATGTGAGACTTTTTAAAGACTCTTGCACCTGGACATCCCCAGGCGGACCCGTAGAGGGTCTCACCGGGTCTGCCATCAAGGGACTGGGGAAGCTATGTGACGGAACGGCTTCCACAGGATTTATTTAGTTTCATTTCAATCTTATTTTGTTATATTTCATTTGGCCTTTATTTATGGGAACTAATTCCCTTGTTAGATTTAGTGTAAAACTGTTGCTAGACTTCTAATTAATCATGTTTTTCCCCTGCACCGATCCTGCTAGTAACCATGGAGTACATGCTTGCTACAATGTATCAGTCACTGATGTAGCGCTCCACGCTTCAAACTCCAAAATACTTTACATTCAGTTATATTGTGTGGTTTTAAATGTATTGTCAATTGCTCATTTTTAGTTTTAAATAGACTTATATTGTAACCGGAATCTGCTAGGTTCACTCGGGACAAGGCCGGACCGGACACGAGCAATGATTGTCTGAACACGAGTCTCTTCAGGAAACGCAAACTTTATTTGTGTCGTCACACAAATGCTCACACAGGATTGAATCGCAAAGAGTGAGCCTCGAACTCACCGTGACATGAGATCTTATACCCCAAATACATAATTAGGTACATCCCAATTAACCCACCTCCCGGTGACACTATCCCACCCCACGTGGGTTAGTACCTCCCTTGGTCGATTACAAAGACATTCCATACATTGGCCGTAAATTGGCAAACTTCATGTTAGTTTGACAGAACGTGATTTGCTGCTACACTCAGTCCGGGCTGTGTTCACCTCCCTAGCGTCTGTGTTTATTTGTTGCGGATAACACCTGGTCTGTCTTCTATGCTCCCCTTTGTCTCTCTGCGGGCCTCTGTGACCTTGGTGTATCTACTTCTCATTCTGTCCCTTCGTGCCAGGAACAGTCTGGATATTTCTCAGGTTTTAATTGTTTTTCTGCTAATCTAACACATTCCTAAATTTCTACGTATGCTTCATTCTAGTTTCAGCTAAAACCTACCTAGTTATTTTCAAGTGAACCAATATTCTGAACAAGATGTCCGCCTGGCTTATAATGGCGGCCATCTTCCAGCCTGATTCCACTTCAATATTTCTTTAGTTAAATGTGGTTTTTTTTAAAGATACTACCTGCCGCTAGTGGCAAATGCTTTCCTTTGTATAGAATGTACAATAGGTTTGAGTAATTTGTGGATTATGCAAAAGTGCTTTCTCTTTGGATATCTGTTATCTGTTTACCTGTCTGAAAAGGTTGGGAGTCACATTGTCTCAGCCACCCACTATCTGATTCCCTTTACAATGGGTTATGTAAATCACTGTATGTGGTCACTGTGGGGTCAAGACTTCATCTGCATACAACCAGTGGACCAAAGTGAAGACTGAAGAGGACCTGAACGAAGCCTGCAATGGTCTTGGAACCAACCAATCAGAACTGTTGGGGTGGGCGGGAAGTCTGAATGTGCATGGCTGTATTTTGTATATAAGCACTGTCTGTTCCTATTCTAAATACACTCTGATTTACCTACAACCTATACTGAGTCACGACTACTATTTGGGAAGGCATAATCACTGAATCCTTCGCTTCCAGACCATCCAGGGACCGCTGCCAATCTCTCTCCCACCTTGCTAGCTCGCTACCCGGCTAAGCTCTCCAGCAAGACTCGGTGCTGCAGACGGAGCTACCCCTGCAGGGTAGCTGAGCCGTTACAGGGCCCAAACAGTTTGTAAAAACAGCAGTGGATACTTTTAGACAGACAATGGTAAAACAGCCCAGTCACTATGGGGTTAAACTACAGCTATTATTCTTTTATCAATATTCCAACGTTACACAAAGAAAGAAAACATCCGAACACAAGTTCAGAAATAGTACCGTTAATGAACCGTAAGAGGCTCCAATTCCCTATCTAATTCAATTTTATTGGACACACAATATAAAGACTAAACATTTAAAAAACATAAACAAGGTATTGTAAGGCGGTGTGTTCACAACTCAATAGTGATGAGATATCTCTGTGCAATTAGTGGCACTGCGACCTGTATCTGATTAGATTGAGGGGTTAAAGCAATATATAGGGTATCCAGACGGATCAATCGTTATACCAATGTAGTAATCATTGCATACCCATCCAAGGTCAAATAATTGATGTGACCACTAATTTGGCTTATCAATAAGAGGAGTTGTGTGTGATAATCGACCAGAAGTCCACTACGGGACATGGATCATAATGGTTGTACCAGGTGGATGCCTTACATATGAATGTGTTGTTTACTGTGTCAATTTGTGAATCTATTAACAACTGTAGGCAGCCATGATCTTAGATCATACGTAAATCCGGTGGTGGAACTAAATTGTGAGAGACAAGGATAATGAAGGGTGGTAAATAGATGTACGTCAATTAAAAAATTGATTCCATACAATAATTATTTCTCATGGTCATTAATTGACGAGGTAGAATGATGCTAATCCTGTTCTAACTCGTAGACACAGTAATTAATAACGGTCTAAACACTGCACGGACAAATCGTTGATCAAGAAGAGACCACCTTGTATATCTCCACTAAAAACGATCATATAGGCTGTTGCATATAGGCTACCAATTATGGAGTATCATAAATTGCCTCTGACATTCATTAAGACATAATTGTTTGCAGGGTAATAATAACCAAGCAGCAAAAAGGAAAGGAAAAAGGGGAGGAACAATAATTCAAGTGAGACGTTGAAATTGTTAGAGTATATTAAAGAATAACTGATTTCTCTGATGATCTCCAATTGCAATATAGTCTAATTATACAGTTGTGTGGACATCACTTAAAAGGATATCAATTTATCTAAAAGGAAATTGCGGCTTGATGTCAAATCACTGTAAACTACTGGGAATTACGATTTTTCCTATCCTAGCCTTTCTATTCCGCTGACCTCTACTAAGGTGTAGAATTAATAATCTTAACAGGGCAATCGTTGTACGAGTAACGATAATTATTTGAATGATATACTTAGGACAACGATGCTGTATTTAATTATTATCAAGATATTCTGTACCATGGTCTATAAATCAGTAAGACAGTGATCTTAAGAGAACAACAACATCTATTGGTCTTCCCTGTGGTTTAATGATGAAGACAATTTGCTACATTGAATCAATTAATATTTAGTTCACCATAGTCACAATTCAAGTGAAAGTTATTAGTGAACAATCATCTTTTCAACCACTTTGCTACAATGACATTATATACAATTCAGTTATGATTTTGTTCTTGGAAAATTAGAAATAACTGTCTCAACTGTGAGGAATTATTGTGAAGCTTTAATATACTCTAACAATTTCAAAGTCTCACTTGAATTATTGTTCCTCCCCTTTTTCCTTTCCTTTTTGCTGCTTGGTTATTATTACCCTGCAAACAATTATGTCTTAATGAATGTCAGAGGCAATTTATGATACTCCATAATTGGTAGCCTATATGCAACAGCCTATATGATCGTTTTTAGTGGAGATATATAAGGTGGTCTCTTCTTGATCAACGATTTGTCCGTGCAGTGTTTAGACCGTTATTAATTACTGTGTCTACGAGTTATAACAGGATTAGCATCATTCTGCAGGATTTCTCACGCGCAGCCCCCACTCTCTGGAACGCTCTCCCTCGTACTGTCAGACTTTCCCCTAACTTCTCTTCCTTCAAACGCTCCCTTAAAACGTTCCTATTTAGGGAAGCCTACCACCCAACTCACTGACGCAACCATCAATCACTCTCACCTTGCAGTCCTCTCCTCCTGTTTCCAACCCCAACCCTCCCAGATTGTGAGTTCCTACGGGAATAGGGCCCTCATCTCCTCCTGTACTGTTTGTCAAATGTTGTTCAATGTATTGTAACCCTGTCTATACTGTGCCTATTGTACAGCGCTGCGGAATATGCTGGCGCTTTATAAATAAATAATAATAATAATAATTCTACCTTGTCAATTAATGACCATGAGAAATAATTATCGTATGGAATCAATTTTTTAATTGACGTACATCTATTTACCACCCTTCATTATCCTTGTCTCTCACAATTTAGTTCCACCACCTCAGCTGGATCCATCCTCAGCTGGATCAGGAAGCCACATCCTGGCGAAACGCGTCCTGGATATATCCCCTATTTTACAAACATTGTTAAAATACTTTTTAATAATAAATCCCTTTATTTTACTTTACTTGTATCCTGTTTTGTTCCTGAGAACCAGTTCCTCCCTGAGGCTTTGCTTTACAGCTATACTGAATACAGCCGACGAGGAAAGAGGTGACGAGTAAAGAAGGGAATTTGGCCACCTCTATGGGCCATAGATGCCAGTAAGAGTGAGCCTGATACATCCTAGGCTCCTGTCCACGTGAGTAAGATACCTCTATCATCCATCTATTCTACCTGTATCACAGAATTGCGCTATGTCCTCTTTCTCCATTCATTTCCATGAGGTTAAGACCCGGCGGAACTGAAGAGAGAGACAGCGCATCTTCTGTGAGATCATGGACACATTGTAAGGAAAATTCATCACAGAGAGACAATATTTTTTCCGGCCACAAGGTGGCAGCATAACACAAGGAATAGATATTAGAGAGAGATCAGACCTCGATTTCGCCACAAGGTGGCAGCATAACATAAAAAGAAATTCTTTTTCCATTTAAGCACAGATTTTTTACACAATTAGTTCAGACTATATCCATTCAAGACCTATCCACTCCCCCTTTATTATTGCACTCAGTATAAAGCACGTACTATCCATCTTTGACCACGTCCAATATTGCTACCTACAAATATACTGCCAGACGCAGATACACATATACTGTTTCAATTGCAATATACAGCCTACCTTTTCTGTATCAATAGATCTTGACCGATCTACAAGGTATAAGCAGCGCCCTTCAATAGCAATATAAATCCAATTTTCCATATTCATACTGATGTCCTTTGCCTTTAATTTTGTCTTTCTCTTTTTAGCAGACACAGTGAAAACTACAAGAAATAAAACCATATAATGTTCAAAATATGCATTTCTCAGTCCTTTACAACAGAAATCTGATAAACCCAGTTACATAATTAACAGTGAATACATATCTGGTCAGCGCGAAATTCAACGCTAGGGAATTCTGGTGGCTTTCAGTACAGAATGCAGAAAAAAAAATAGTATAGTTAGTATGTCCATTACAATCAGGGTTATCCAAAGAGATCCGAATTGCTTGAGAAAGGTAACCGAACGCTGAAAATCAGCGTTTGGTTACCTTTCCTGGCCATTCGGCTATCCAGAGAGCAGGCAATTCGCCAAATCCTGGCGAATTGCCTGCACATACGGTGCCTGTTCGGTGCCTATTCGAGGGCAGTGAAATCCCCATGAAAAAGCACTGCTTCGGAGAACACAATCCAGCAGTGAAAGGTTCCCTTGATGCCCTGCCATTCGGTGGTTTAATTCGGCAAGTTAATTCAGGAGAATCCCATAGGCTTCAATGTTAAAAATATTCCCGTTTTAATTCAATATCTAATAAACCGTTCATTATAAAAATTCTGCAGCAAAAAGTCTCTTTATTTATAGATGTTTTAGGATAGTTTAAGCATTTTTCAGAATTTTTTTTAACCACTTGGCTGCTAATGGTTCTCAAGTGGTTCTCCTGTGCTATGGACGCGCTGAATGCGTCAATGCACAGGAGGCAGCAATCCGCCGGATTCCGGCGGATCGCTGCGCCCCCCGGTGCGGGCTGACATCTTGGATGTCAGCCCAGCACTCGGGACCCCGGCGGAGCAATTAGATGAAATACAGCAGATTGCGTCCACTGTGTCATTCTCTGAAGTTTTGCCTGTGCATAACATTCAAGATAGGCAGATGCGCAATAGGGAATTCAATTTGTGGCTTCGGGAATGGTGTTGGGAGCAAGGATTTGGCTTTGTGTCCCATGATAGCTCTAATTGGAGCAGAAAGGAACTGTATAAAAAAGATGGTTTGCATCTTACTCATAGGGGAACATATGTTCTCAGTGAGAAGTTCAAAGGTTTCACAAAGGAATATTTAAACTAGGAGGGGGGGGGACAAAAGGGTAAAAAACAATCTGCCCGATTGTCCCCCAAAACTAAATCGGAGGGTGCAAGCAACATGCGAGGTAAAAAATGACAAGCTCAGAGTCGTGTCTATAAATGCTCGCAGTTTAGTCAATAAAATCAATGAACTGGAGGCAATGATGGCAACTGAAAAAGTAGATTTAGTGGCGGTTACTGAGACATGGTTCAGTGAGAAAAATAACTGGGACATAACAATACTGGGGTACTCTTTATATAGAAAAGACAGAGAAGGTAGGAAAAGAGGAGGAGTGGCCCTGTATGTGAAAAACAACATAAAAACGAACCAAATAAAAGTGAGCGAGGTGAACATAGAGTTAGTTTGGGTTACGCCAACATTTGGCAATCATACAGTAGCTCGTGTAGGTGTGATCTATAGACCCCCTGGACAAGTAGAAGAGCTAGATAATCTGCTGTTTGAGGAAATAGACAAAATGGCAATGAAGGGGGAAGTTATTATCATGGGGGACTTTAATCTTCCTGATGTGAACTGGAAAACCAAAATAGCTGGGTGCACCAGGAGTACAAATATTCTAAACTCCTTACTGGGATTATCTCTAACACAAGTAGTTGAGGAGCCGACCCGTAAAGAGGCCATATTGGATTTAATACTCACAAATGGAGGTTTGGTATCGGACATTGTTGTAGGTGAAAATTTGGGATCTAGTGATCACCAATCAGTATGGTTTAATATAAGAACAGGGATGGAGCCGCACCACACAAAAACAAAAGTTTTAGACTTTAAAAAAACTGATTTTTCTAAAATGAGATTTTGTTTGAAGGAGTCATTATCAGACTGGAGGAGTTTAAAGGGAGTCCAGGAGAAATGGGATTATTTAAAGGAAGCATTATTGAAGGCCACAGGAAATTGCATTCGGCTTGTTAGCAAAAACAAAAAAGGGAAGAAACCACTGTAGTACTCTGCAGAAGTGGCCAAAATAGTGAAGAACAAAAAGATAGCATTCATTAATTATAAAAAACTCAGGGTGAAGAAGATAGGCAAACCTATAAAATTAGGCAGAAAGAGGCAAAGCAATTTATAAGAGCTTCCAAAGCACACGCAGAAGAGAAAATAGCTCAGTCAGTAAAAAAGGGGGACAAAACATTTTTTAGATACATAAACGAGAAAAGAAGAGGAAAACAAGGATTAGTTAGATTAAAAACAAAGGAAGGAAGGTATGTAGAAGAGGATAAAAGTCTCGCTGACTGCCTCAATGAATATTTTTGTTCAGTCTTTGCAGAAGAAAAGGAAGGAAAGGGACCTCAGTTAGGAGAGAACACTAAAGAGACATTTACATATGAGTTTACAGAGGAGGAGGTTCTACAGCAGCTGTCTAAATTAAAGACAAATAAGTCTATGGGGCCTGATGGGATCCACCCTAAATTATTAAAAGAGCTCAGTGATGTAATAGCAAAACCGATAACAGATTTATTTAACCAATCCTTGTTAACGGGAGTCGTCCGAGAAGACTGAAAATTAGCAAATGTTGTGCCCATTTACAAGAAGGGGAGTAGGGAGGAATCGGGGAACTATAGGCCAGTTAGTCTTACATCAGTAGTGGGGAAATTAATGGAAACCATGTTAAAGGAAAGGATTGTTGAACATCTAAAAACACATAGATTACAGGATCAGAAACAACATGGGTTTACCTCAGGGAGATCATGCCAAACTAATCTTATTGATTTTTTTGATTGGGTAACAAAAGTAATAGACACAGGTGGTGCAGTAGACATTGCTTATTTCGATTTCAGTAAGGCTTTTGATACTGTTCCGCATAGAAGGCTTATCAATAAATTGCAATCTTTGAGCTTGGATTCCAATATTGTTGAATTGATTAGGCAGTGGCTGAGTGACAGACAACAGAGGGTTGTGGTAAATGGAGTTTATTCGGCGCAAGGTCTTGTTACCAGTGGGGTACCTCAGGGGTCAGTACTTGGACCCATTCTCTTTAATATTTTTATTAGTGATATTGCAGAAGGTATTAATGGAAAAGTATGTCTTTTTGCTGATGACACAAAGATTTGCAACAGGGTTGACTTTCCTGGAGGGATCAGCCAAATGACAAATGATTTAGGTAAACTAAAAAAATGGTCGGAGTTGTGGCAATTGAGTTTTAATGTGGATAAGTGCAAGATAATGCACCTGGGACGTAAAAACCCAAGGGCTGAATATAGAATATTTGATACAGTCCTAACCTCAACATCTGAGGGTTAGGATTTAGGGGTTATTATTTCAGAGGATCTAAGGGTAAGTAGACAATGTAATAGAGCAGCAGGAAATGCTAGCAGAATGCTTGGTTGTGTAGGGAGAGGTATGAGCAGTAGGAAAAGGGAAGTGCTCATGCCACTGTACAGAGCACTGGTGAGACCTCACTTGGAGTACTGTGTGCAGTACTGGAGACCGTATCTCCAGAAGGATATAGACATCTTAGAGAGAGTTCAGAGAAGGGCTACTAAAATGGTGTACGGCTTGAAGGAGAAAAGTTACCAGGAAAGGCTTAATGATCTTAACATGTACAGCTTGGAAAAAAGACGAGACAGAGGAGATATGATAGAAACATTTAAATACGTAAAGGGAATCCACAAGGTAGAGGAAGGGAGTATATTTAAACGGAAACAAAGTAGCAAAACAAGAGGACATAGTCTTAGATTAGAGGGGCAAAGGTTTAAAAGTAACATCAGGTAGCATTATTTTACTGAGAGGGTGGTGGATACATGGAACAGTCTTCCAGTAGAAGTGGTAGAGGCCAAAACAGTAATTGAATTTAAGCAGGCATGGGATAGGCATAAGGCTATCCTAAACAAAAGATAAATCCAGGTAAAGTATCCATGTAATTGGGCAGACTAGATGGGCCGAAAGGTTCTTATCTGATGACATTTTTCTATGTGCTATGTTTCTATGTCATCGCGGCAGCGCAATGACATCTAATTCAGACGCCCCCCCCCCGCATGTGCGGAGGAGGCGCCTGAAAGGGAGGGGGAGGTCCTTCGGACCTCTCTCCCTCCCGATCGCCGGGGAGCAGGAGGTTAATCCAGGCACCGTTTGGAAGGGCACAGCCTGCCCTTCCAAATGGTGCCTGTCATTAACCCCTGGGGAGCCGGATCACGAATCGGAGCTGAAAAGTGCCGGTTCGTGATCCTTTCCCAGAGCTGGCCGACATCTTGGATGTCGGCCAAGCCTCCGGGAACTCCCCCTGAGGACTGGCGTCATCGTGCATAGCACGATGACGCCAGTCCTGGAGTTAACCCCTAGCTGCCACCAATGGTGGAGATAGGGGGTTCCAATGAACCCCCTATCTCCCGATCCGTGACAGCTAGGGGTTAATGTTTGATATTGTTGGATCGGCCAGAGCATGGCCTTTCCAACGATATCAAACATGATAATGAAAAAAGGTTTTAAAAAAAAAAAAAATTAAAAATAAAAATAAATATATATTTAAAAAAAAATTGTAAAAAAAATAAACAAGTTTTTTTTTATTGTTTTGTTAATGCAGCAATATTGTTCCCATTTCAATTATAATGTGAACAATAATGCTGCACTAACGATTTTTGTATGCGGTGCATTTGTTAAAAATAGCGACATTTTCCCCAAAAAACAATGTAACGGGTCCCCATTTATAATTTTTTTAACAAGCGCACCCCATACAAAATATAACCGCAAACGATCGCATGTTAAAATGTGAAAAAAACCACTTTACACATAATAAATTATTGAAAATTCAAATTTTATTGCATTTTTTGTTATAATATACAGACATGACATAACGTATACACATAATAATGACATATTATGAATCTGTGGAGTCTGCCGGAAAGAACGATATATAATATGTCTGGGTCATATATCAAAATATGGCTACAAAACGCGGTTAAACAAGATGAGCGAAAGCGGTAAAAATGACCTCATCACAGAGGTGTGAAAAGCCTCAGCAGCGAAAGGGTTAAAAGTCTGATTTTTTTTTAAGTTTACTTATTTTTTCTGTAACAGCCCTTTTTATTATAATTCCCTGGACCTCATATGTAAATTTCAGACATTTTCGCTCAGTAGTTTCTTTGCAAACAGCGTTTCATTTTCACAGATTCATACAAACGGTTTTGCTAATTTATTCACCTCCCTCGTCTGCGGTCTCAGCTGCTTCGGCTGCTTCGGCTGTGTGTGATCGGCTCCTGCTCGGGCTTTTTCCGTGGTTTTCGCAGGTTAATCCAGATGTTTTTGGGGGTTTTCGGCGTGCATTCGGCAGGTTTTGCGGTTAGTTTTCGTCGGGTTTGCGGCGGCCTTTCCCTGCAATTCGGGGACCCTGTGATGCTTGCTGAATACACCGCAGGGTCACCGAAATGGGATCGGCAAAAGGAACCGAATTGAAGAGAACGAAAAGTCACCGAACTTCCGTGACTTTTCGAATCTCTTTGAATAACCCTGAATATATGGAGATATATAGCTTGTCGTAGATACACTCACAAATCGAGAGCCTTAGCACAGGCTCTAAGTTGGTTCACGCCTGTGGGTTGTTTTCTGGAATTTTCTCAGGTAACCCACACCTTGGTAATGGAGATTTCTTGTCACACCGGTTGGTATGCCGAATAATAAGAAACAGAAAAAACTCCTTGTGCATATCTGATGTTAAGGAGGTGATAATTGCAAAATAACAAGTGCCAACTCACATTTGTGGGAGCTTATCCAAGCTCAGGGTAAAGCGTAGGGATGAGCTGTTCGGTTCGATCAGTTCGGAGTTTGATTCGAACTTTGGCCGATTGCAAGTTTGCGAACTTCAAACTTTTTGGCGTGTTCGGTTTGAGTTTGTAAAAAAAAAAAACTTTTGAAAAAAGTATAAAAAATGCTTAAAAAATACTAAAAAATCTAGAAATAAAGAGACTCTTTACTGCAGAATATTATAAGCAACGGTTTATTAGATATTGAATTAACAAATAATGTCTAGCGTGCAAACGATTCTCACCTCTAAATGACCTGTGTTCTCAAACGGCGTAAACAACAGGTGTTTTTAGTCTGGTCCAATGAATTTGATACATTGTATGGACAATGAGGGTGTGGTGTCTCCAGATGTATCAAACAACACCTGTGCTTCTGAGAAGTGTTCATTTCTCTACTAAATCTTCCTCTGATATGTCAGGCAGTGAGGGGGGACCCGGGGGTGGAGCCTCCATCCAAGATGGCGGCCCCCACCGGAGCTAGGCCGCACTTCGGCGCTGCAAGGCATCTCTATATACAGCCCCATCAGCATCTCTATACACAGCCTCACAGCATCTCTATACACAGCCTTACAGCATCTCTATACACAGCCTCATGCCATCTCTATACACAGCCTCACGGCATCTCTATACACAACCCCATCAGCATCTCTATACACAGCCTCACAGCATCTCTATACACAACCCCATCAGCATCTCTATACACAAACAGCATCTCATTCTCTATACACAATCGCATCAGCATCTCTAAACACAGCCTCACAGCATCTCTATACACAACCTCACACAGCATCTCTATACACAGCCTCACAGCATCTCTATACACAACCTCACAGCATCTCTATACACATCCTCACAGCATCTCTATACACAACCCCATCAGCATCTCTATACACAGCATTTCTATACACAGCCACACAGCATCTCTATACACAGTCTCACGGCATCTCTATACACAGCCTCACAGCATCTCTACACACAACCCCATCAGCATCTCTAAACACAGCCTCACAGCATCTCTATACACAGCCTCACAGCATCTCTATACACAACCTCACAGCATCTCTATACACAGCCTCACAGCATCTCTATACACAACCCCATCAGCATCTCTATACACAGCATCTCTATACACAGCCACACAGCATCTCTATACACAGCCTCACGGTATCTCTATACACAGTCTCACCGCATCTCTATACACAACCCCATCAGCATCTCTATACACAAACAGCATCTCTATACACAACCCCATCAGCATCTCTAAACACAGCCTCACAGCATCTCTATACACAAACAGCATCTCCTTACACAATCCCACCAGCATATCTATACACAGCATCTCTATACACAGCCTCACAGCATCTCTATACACAACCCCATCAGCATCTCTATACACGGCATCTCTATACACAACCCCATCAGCATCTCTAAACACAACCTCACAGCATCTCTGTGAACCCTCAAATGAACCCCCTATCTCCACCAGGGGATTCCGGGCAGCTAGGGGTTCGCCGAAGTGCGACCCGGTGCCTAAGGGGTTAAAGCCAGGCACCGCTTAAAAGGGGAGACTCTCTCCTTTTAAGCGGTGCCTGGCTTTTTTTTGTGGGACCTCCCGATCGGGAGGGAGAGGGATCCGGATCCCCCTCCCTTCCAGGCGATCTCCCAGCATTGCCGGGGTCGCCTGGAAATGACGTCATCGCGCATGGCGCGATGACGTCATTTAAGTCGGGAGGAGCTTGACTTCAGCGTCTGAGGACGCTACAGTCTGTTGGACTTATCTCTGCACGTGACAATATGC
This sequence comes from Leptobrachium leishanense, assembly GCA_009667805.1. Classification (NCBI taxonomy): domain Eukaryota; kingdom Metazoa; phylum Chordata; class Amphibia; order Anura; family Megophryidae; genus Leptobrachium; species Leptobrachium leishanense. The sequence continues at coordinate 148,746,908 of CM019068.1, read as the reverse complement.
TGAGATTTATATTCAATAAGAAACTTATACGAGACACAAATATCAATCGTTTATATTTCCTAGAAATTCTCCTAAACTCTTTTAATTGTCTGTGTTTCGCTTTGAAGAATACACTAATCAATAATCGGATAAAAATATATATATATTTATTACGTATACAAAAAAGTTTCAAATCTCATATCATAAACAAAAATTTATAAACCACAAAATCCATCAGCACATAGACACTAGCTTCACAATATATGTATCACCTGTTAGTAACTGCATATATGATTAATATCAATTACCTTATCAGTTAGTAACTATACACAAATGGTTAATAAGCATTTCTGCTTAACGAAACATGTATTTCCCAGCAAACCAATGTTTAACAAGCTAGATCTTGTAGAGATATATGTATCTCTCTATACTACGTGGATCAACAAAAGATGAGCTATCGCTTATTCTATTTTTAGAATAAGTAATAAAAACTTATTTAGTGAATCCTCCCCTAATATCGAGAATTAAGCTTCTAATACTTTGCTTTTTATATTGTAGTTATATAATTCCTTGCTTATTAATTTCAATCACAGTAATTTCCAAATTCAATATATATATATATCAGTATATCAATCTTGCAACAGTTTCTTTAGGATAAATCCTTATATCCGATTCTTCTTCAAATCTCTATCTGCAGATATAGAAATATTTTGAAGACTCTAGATCTAATAGTAATCTGAGAAATCTCAGTCTATCTGTTGCAAGAAATACTCCAAATATATATGATTTATTAACCTTAAATTTGCTCTCTCATACATTACCTCCAATCTGGATTCAATGAGTTACAGCCTTGGAATATTCTTTGATTGTTTTGGAATATGTGAAAATTATTAATGTCAGATAATCAATGCATGTGAGTTAGAGATGTGGTGGAATGATCGGCAGTCTGAATTAATGCATAATCGTGTCTTTGAATGATCTGAAGTGCATAGTGTCCTGAGATGGTCTGCTTGTGTGATCTGCCTGCGATGGTCTGTCTGTATGCATTATGTCCTGGAATGATCTGACTGCATTGTCGTGTCCTGGAAGTCTGAATGCATTGTCGTGTAAGTCTGAATGCCTCTGCAACGAACAGTGCGGCTCCAATTATAGTCAATTTGACGTCACTGACAATCTAGCTCTTTCCATCTAAATATTATATTCTTTATATTAACATGATATTTACTATACCTCTAGAGGGCAGTGTTGCTCTTCAGATTATTTCCACATTTTAATATCTCTTATCTCAGATCAAAGGTCAATCTGTTTTACAAAGACCCTCTGTAGCGGATCCCCGCTACCCTGCCCGGGTAGATCCGCCGTCAGTGCCGAGCTGGTCTGGGGGTGTAGAGTCAGGGGTAGCGGGCGGTAGGGATTCGGCGGTGATCCAGCGTTTCTTTCCACGGTCCTTGCAGCGTCGCGGTTCCCCAAGCCCTGTTATCCCCAATTACTAGCCGAGGCAAGAGTAAAGGTTCGAACAGGAATGAGTTTTACTTTAACATGGAGAATACAGGGGTATTTATGAGGAATGAAACCATTGTTCTCCCCTGGCCCGCCCTCAGTCCTCCTGCGGTGATCTTTGTTTGTACCTCAAGCCATAGCCCAATCTGCCTTGGTTAACCTGGGGGAACCCCTGCGGTGCGCAGCCCTTATCTCGGGTCTCGGCGCCAGCTTGTCTATCCCCCCCTCCCAGAGCCTCTCCCTGTCTGGCCAGTGCCCGGCCCCCCTTGTGGTGTGAGCGCTCCTTGTGGCTTTCTGCCCGAGTTTGGGGTTTTACCAGGGATTTCGGGGTGATCCCCTGGGAGCGGCGGCATGCTGGGGGTACAGCCTGGTAGCTCGGGTCCGGGGGCTGGTTCAGTCCAAAAAGCGCCCAGATCGGATCCACGGAGCCCGAGCTGCGAAGGGGGAAAGTCCGGCGACTGTACCCGGGCAAGAGTCACTGGTTGCCGGCCGCGCTCCCAGCGAGGGATCCCTGGTCGGCGTTCGGGTTTCTCGGGGTGTTTCGTTCTATAATTCGCACCCCCGTAAGCACCTATTTTTAGGAGCCCACTGGCCAAGAAGCGCTCTTCTGCGTGGTTTCCACACTGCGGGGCAAGGCGGGCAAGTTTGGGCGGCTTGGCAGACACAGTCAGCGGCAGCTCGAGGCATTCACAGACCGGGCGTCTTCCCGGGGCTGTGGACAGGCGGGGAACAGGTCAACCATGGGGAGAATTACAGGGGGAACTTATAAAAATACAACCTAACGAATTCTTTAATACACCATACTAAATCAACCTTTTTAAAATTTTGTACCGCGCTACGGTATAGTGGCGGCCGTCCCGTCACACATCTCCCCCAAGTTTCCAGATGGCAGACCCGGTGAGACCCTCTTCGGGTCCGCTTGGGGATGTCCATGGCCTCCACCCACCCTAAGTTTCAAGCTCAGTCTGGCGGGATAGTCCGTCCGCATTGCCATTTTGCTTCCCAGGCCGGTACTGGATGGTAAAATTGAAGGGCTGGAGGGCCAGGCTCCACCGCAAGAGCCTGCCGTTGTCCCCGGCCACCCGGTTCAGCCATACCAGGGGGTTGTGGTCCGTGAGGACTGTGAAGGAGCGCCCATACAGATACGGCTGCAATTTCTTCAGGGCCCATACCAGGGCCAGGCACTCCTTCTTGATGGCTGCATAAGCTACCTCCCTGGGTAAAAGTTTCCGGCTGATGTAGGCAACCGGGTGGTCGTGCCCGTCTTCACTGACCTGGCTCAGCACTGCTCCCAATCCAAACATAGATGCGTCGGTGTGGACAACAAAACGTTTAGTGGAATCAGGAGCAGTCAACACGGGGGCTCCCACCAGGGCTCGCTTGAGCTGCTGGAAGGCTTCTTCACACTCCGGGGACCACAGTACCTGTCGGGGAAGGTTCTTGCGGGTCAGGTCAGTCAGGGGTTTGGCAATGGCGCTGTAGTTGGGGACAAAGCTGCGGTAGTATCCTGCCGTACCTAGAAAAGCTAACACCTGGGTCTTGGTGCGGGGAGTGGGCCACTGGGCAACAGCCTCAACCTTGGCGGGTTCTGGGCACTGCCTTCCGCAGCCCACCCGGTGGCCCAGGTACTGGACCTCGGACATGCCGACGTGGCACTTGTCTGGTTTGATGGTCAGACCGGCTGTGCCAAGGCGGTCCAGTACGGCCCGTAAGTGTTGTAAGTGTTCCTCCCAGGTGTTGCTGAAGATGGCTATGTCATCTAGGTAGGCGCTGGTAAAGTCTTGCATCCCCTCTAGCAGCCGATCCACCATGCGTTGGAAAGTGGCCGGGGCATTCTTCATCCCGAATGGCATAACCCGAAATTGGTATAAGCCAAACGGAATGATGAATGCCGATTTCGGCACACCTTCCTCGGCAAGGGGAATCTGCCAGTACCCCTTACATAGGTCAATGGTGGTGAGAAAGCTTCCCTGGGCAATCCGGTCTAGGAGTTCGTCGACTCGGGGCATGGGGTAGGCGTCAGTGACAGTGTGGTCATTTAACTTCCTATAGTCCACACAGAACCTGGTAGTGCCATCCTTCTTGGGTACTAGAACCACCGGGGAGGCCCAGGGGCTCTCGGAGGGTTCTATTACCCCTAGGTCCAACATCTCACGGATCTCTTTCTGCATCCCGTCTCTCACTGCATCGGGGATTCGGTACGCCGTCTGCCACAAAGGGGCTTGCCTCTGGGTATCGACCCGATGCAGGGCTATGGAGGTGTAGCCGGGACGGGATGAGAACAGGTCTCGGTGCTCCTGTAGCACCTGCTGAGCCTGTTCCTTGTGGCGGGGGTGAGCCCCTCACCCAGCCGGACATCGGCTATCCCCTGGGTGCTTGGATCCCCGGGCAGTACCGGCAGGGGGAGATCCTCCAGATCCCCCACGTCCGGCGCGCAGATGGCGGCTACTGCCTCTTCCCTTTCGAAAAACGGTTTTAGCATGTTCACATGAAAGGTTCTGTGTATCCTTTCATCTGAGCATCTAGCTGCGGTGAAGGTGGTATCGCAGATCTTTTCTATGATTTTGTAGGGTCCTTCCCAGGCTGCCTGCAACTTATTTTGTTTGACCGGTCAGAGTGCTAACACTTTCTGCTCTATCTGGAAGGTGCGGTCCCTAGCCGACCGGTCATACCACCTCTTCTGCTTGGTTTGGGCCGCTTGGAGATTGTCCCGTACCAGGGCGGTCAATTCCTGCAGCCGGTCCCTAAACTCAAGCACATAATCTATGGCCGAGGTCCCCTCCTCGGCCAGAGCACCTTCCCAGTGCTCCCGGAGCAAGTCCAAGGGGCCGCGGACTCTCCGGCCGTACAGTAGCTCAAAGGGAGGGAAGCCTGTGGCTTCCTGGGGGTACCTCCCGGTACGCGAACAGAAGGTAGGGCAGATGGCGTTCCCAGTCCTTATGGGACATGGTAAAGGTGCGGAGAAGCTGCTTGAGGGTCCCGTTGAACCGCTCGCAGAGCCCGTTGGTCTGCGGGTGGTAAGGGGAGCTGTACAGGGGTTTAATCCCGCACAGCCTCCAGAGCTGCTGGGTCACCTCGGCCGTAAATTGTGTGCCCTGGTCAGACAGGATTTCCTGGGGAAATCCAACCCTGGAGAAGATCTGCAGCAGAGCTCCGGCAACGGTCTCTGCGTGGATATCCCGGAGGGCCACGGCTTCGGGGTACCTGGTGGCGTAGTCCACTACGGTCAAGATATACTTCTTGCCCGTAGGGCTAGGCACTGCCACGGGTCCTACCAGATCCACCGCCACCCATATAAAAGATTCTCCCACTATGGGCAATGGTCTCAGGGGAGCTTTCTTGGCATCCCCCCGCTTCCCTACTCGTTGGCATACCCCACACGTCCGACAGTAGTCCCTAACTTCCCCTGATAATCCGGGCCAAAAGAAGCTCTGGGTCAGACGGTGCAATGTCCGCCGGTGCCCGAGATGGCTCGCAAGGGGAATATCATGCGCGATCCTTAACAGATCGCGCCGATATTTCGCCGGCACTACCAGCAGCCTGTGGGGTACTCGGTCTATTCCCTGGCTCATCCCCCCCGATGTCCTGTACAGCTTCCCTTGGTCCCAGGCAAATCTCACCTCCCCTAACCCTCCCGGGTCCCTCCCTGCTTGTTGTCGGTATGGGGCAAGGGTAATATCGTCCCGGGTGGCTTGGGCAAAGTCCGTCGGGGAATCCCAGGTCAGGGCAGGGGCGTTGCCAGGGCCAAGTGGGGGTGTTGGTCTGGTCTGGCTTACCGTGGTCCCCTCGGAGTCGGTGGGTGGAGCCTTCCGTGCTTGGTTGCGGGTGGTAACGGGGCATACCCCGCCAGGATGAGGGTCCTCAAAAGTGGAGGTCAGCAATCCCAGGTCGTTGCCAAGTAAGACCTCGGACGGTAGATTCTTCATGACCCCGACCTCCACGTCCCGGGCATTTGTGCCCCAATCTAGATGGACGCGGGTCGTAGGGATTCGATACACATGGCCGCCAGCGACTCTGACGGCCACCGAATACCCGGTTGAAGCAGCCGAGGAGATAAGATGGGGCTGTGCCAGGGTAAGGGTTGCACCGGTGTCTCGCAGACCACTGGCAAGTTGTCCATTCACCCGAACTTGTTGGCGATGGTGTTGACGGTTGTCCTGCGCGGCTGCTTGCACGGGGTTGGCCTCATGCAGGATGCCCCAGTCTTCCTCGAGGGTGGCTGTGGGTTCCGGTTCCTGATGGCAGCAGTATGCCGTAGCTCGGCTCGGTGGGTGCGCTGCCCGGGTCGGTGCCGGACGCTGGTTGTTCAGGGGACAACGGTCTCTCATGTGTCCGATCTGGTTACACCCATAGCACCGGGGTCCTACCCGAGGAGCCGGGGTGGAGGGTGCCGGTGGCCTGGGTGCTCGTTCGAGGGGAGCAGGGCGTAACTGTGGTGCTGGATGGAAGCGGGGAGATGGGGCTCGGATGGCCGGAGGGGCTACTCGCCTGGTGTCCTGGTACTCGTCGGCAAGGCGGGTGGCTTCAGACAGGGTGAGGGGGCGCCGGTCTCGCACCCAGTCTCGGACCTCTGGAGGAGAGTAGTTGTAGAACTGCTCCAGTAATAGCAGCTGGACGATCTGGTCCGGTTGGGTAGCTTGTTACCCCTGTATCCAGCTGCGGAGCGCCTGGTGCATCCTGTGTCCCCACTCCGCATATGAGTCCTGAGTGCCCCTTCTTAAGGCTCGAAATCGAACTCAATACGCCTCCGGGGTGAGTGCATAGCGGGCCAGCAGATGTTCCTTGACCCGCTCGTACACCATACAGTCTTCGTCCGCCACCGCCCGATAGGCTTCAGCCGCCCTGCCGGTCAATTTGCTCACCAGGATGGGTACCCAGTCTCGGACCACCACCCCCTGCAGGGCACATTGCCTCTCGAAATCCTGCAGGAACCCGTCGATGTCTTCGCTCCCCTCTGGGAAGAGTTTGAATGCTGCGAACGGTATTTTCTGTTTGGGGGGTCCGGTACTGCCTTGGGGGGACAGCGACCCCCCGGACCTTTGCTGCATCTCTGCCTGGCGGAGCTTGTCTGTGTCGGCCAGGACCCTCCCAATGATGTCGGCGGAGGGGTCCATTCCGTATAGGGCCAGCCGCCACTGCACCTCTCGCCTCCATTCCGAGGTCTCGGAGACCTCAGAGGGAGCCACGCTGTTGCGGTCGTCCTCCATCAGTTCTCCGATGATGACCGCTTTCGCCTTGCCTCCGGGCGCCTTGCCTCTGGCTTTTAACAGTTCTTTCAGGACCGTGCGCTTCAGCCCTTCGTAGCGCTGTGCCATACGGGGTCACCGCCGTTGCTGGTACTGTCCACCTCTCGAACCCAGGGGTGTCTGAGACCGGGGTCAAGCCGGCGGCTGTATCTCCCCCTGCTGGGCTGGTCTCAGATTCTCCCCCCGGATGATGTGTACTCCAGACGCTCGGCGTGTCGCGTTGGCTGAGACCGGGGTCAAGCCAGCGGCTGTATCTCCCCCTGCTTGTCTGGTCTCAGCCGGATCCCAGCGCTGCCAGCCAATGTAGCGGATCCCCGCTACCCTGCCTGGGTAGATCCGCCATCAGCGCTGAGCTGGTCTGGGGGTGTAGAGTCAGGGGTAGCGGGCGGTAGGGATTCGGCGGTGATCCAGCGTTACTTTCCACGGTCCTTGCAGCGTCGCGGTTCCCCAAGCCCTGTTATCCCCAATTACTAGCCGAGGCAAGAGTAAAGGTTCAAACAGGAATGAGTTTTATTTTAACATGGAGAATACAAGGGTATTTATGAGGAATGAAACCATTGTTCTCACCTGGCCCGCCCTCAGTCCTCCTGCGGTGATCTTTGTTTGTACCTCAAGCCATAGCCCAATCTGCCTTGGTTAACCTGGGGGAACCCCTGCGGTGCGCAGCTGTTATCTCGGGTCTCGGCACCAGCTCATCTGTCCCCCCCTCCCAGAGCCTCTCCGTCTGGCCAGCGCCCGGCCCCCCTTGTGGTGTGAGCGCTCCTTGTGGCTTTCTGCCCGAGTTTGGGGTTTTACCAGGGATTTCGGGGTGATCCCCTGGGAGCGGCGGCATGCTGGGGGTACAGCCTGGTAGCTCGGGTCCGGGGGCTGGTTCAGTCCAAAAAGCACCCGGATCGGATCCACGGAGCCCGAGCTGCGAAGGGGGAAAGTCCGGCAGCTGTACCCGGGCAAGAGTCACTGGTTGCCGGCCGCGCTCCCAGCGAGGGATCCCTGGTCGGCGTTCGGGTTTCTCGGGGTGTTTTGTTCTATAATTCGCACCCCCGTAAGCACCTATTTTTAGGAGCCCACTGGCCAAGAAGCGCTCTTCTGCGTGGTTTCCACGCTACGGGGCAAGGCGGGCAAGTTTGGGCGGCTTGGCAGACACAGTCAGCGGCGGCTCGAGGCATTCACAGACCGGGCGTCTTCCCGGGGCTGTGAACAGGCGGGGAACAGGTCAACCATGGGGAGAATTACAGGGGGAACTTATAAAAATACAACCTAACGAATTCTTTAATACACCATACTAAAACAACCTTTTTAAAATTTTGTACCGCGCTACGGTATAGTGGCGGCCGTCCCGTCACACCCTCTATTTTCAATGTAGACTTTGAGTCTCTCCTGTCCAAATTTAGATTTATATTTCCACTCCTCTAAAACTGAGTAAATTCCTTTCTAGTTAAATCAACAGAATCTATTCTTCAATAATTATACTATTTACCAGTTATACTCAACAAATACTTATTGGAGCATCTATTTTCTACTATAAATATAATAAAATATACCTTGATTATAAGAATATATTTCGTGAATATAATCATACATTTGCAAAATTTTTTACTTTTATTCCTATACCCAAAGAGAAAATATCTTTTTGTTTTAAAGACTTGTTAAAACACCAATAAATTTAAATATGACATATCTGACACTTAGCTTCAGCATTATATCACACAAAGACATTTTAAGGTTCCCTCATGTCTGGCATTTATAAAAAACAGCTTTTAAAGTTTCACCTAGCCGTGAACTATTAAAAAAAATCTCTGTCCATTTCTAAAACTAGGGAAAATTGAAAAAGAAAAGACTTTCCATTTAAACAAGATGGCTACAGGTATCCATTTTAATTTTTCCTCCTTCTAATATACCTGACAAGTCAGAATGCCGTGGGACCCCGGACAGAGAGGTGAGTATCACCGCCGGAGGTCCCGCAAAGGTGATGACGTGACACGTCCTCCTCAGCATACAGCGGGAGTAACTGAGGACATGTCTCACACGTAGTCAGCAGTGAAGGGGTCAAAAACATATTTTTTTTAAACTTTTTGTCCATGTTTCCTGTCCCCCAGGGCACTACCCGGACCCGGACATTGTTTTTAAATGTTTCTATACATCCTAGAAATCCGCCACTTCACGGGCAGGTTATGGGGACCTCCTAGGCACGATATTTGAAGGAATTTTTCATTTTTATTTTTAACCCTTATTTCATGGAAAACTCACTGTCCCTTTAAAAACGTTTTTTTTTTTACTTTTTGTCCTTGTTTCCTGTCCCCCAGGGCACTACCCGGACCCCCATACACCTTTTATGGCAAATATCTAGCATATATGCCCTCTCGGAGGGCACTCTAAAAATCGAATTTTGAGTCCCATTGACTTGTATTGAGTTCGTGTTCGAGTTCCAACTTTTGAAAAGTTCGAGTTCGAATGCGAACTGAACTCGGGGGTGTTCGGCTCATCCCTAGTAAAGTGCACATGGATTTTGTTGCTGGTCAAATCCAAAAGAAAAACCACCTCGCATGCAGGAACTGATTCTTTAAAAATTTATTAAAATATTCAAAATATAAAACCAGACTGGTGTCCAGAACGCATTTTGCCGCTAACATACGGCTTCATCAGCTGGTTTACAGGCTAAAACGTCCATGCATGTTTATATAGTAAACTAATGAACACAATTATTTACACATGTCCTTAATTGGTGGTTCGCATGCGTTTCGCGTCTCCTTTTCAGATAACTCCCTATTGAGTAAAGCGCCGCCATCTTGCGCATGCGATTCGAGGTCTTTTGCGTGTCACGATGCGTTCCATTGGATCGTGTTCGTAAACTTCCGGTATCGCGGTTCGGTATATTCCTTTGGATTTACGTGATCGAACGATCGTTCATTGAAAAGAAACGAAATAACATGTTGGAATATCCTAATACACTGATATAATTGTAGCGCTGTGTTTAATTTCTTATTGTGGCAGTACCTATTTTTGGCCACCGGAGGGAGACAAGCGCAATGTGAGACACTGAATATTACATTGGGACTACATTTCCCGGCATGCTTTGGGAACGGACACAGGAAGTGGGTGGGACACAGAGACTTACATCCTGAGCCTCGTGGAGAGAGCTGGCAGAGCGCGCCAGGGAGTGAGAGAGACAAGACACAGTGCTGCAGAACGTAACAGTGTCCAGGCCGGAGCGCAGGTGCGGCCTAACGGAGTTACAGATCGGGTTATTCAGCCTTACCAAAGGGAGACCCAGTGATCCACAAGATTACCCAAGCTGCTATTGAGGAAGCCAGAGGACCCTGAGTTAGGAGTACCGCAGGTCGATCGGACTGGGAGAGCAGGCGGTAAGCTGGACAAGTCACGACCGGAGCAGAAAACCAGACAGCGGATCCAGAAGCCAAGAGAACCCCAGTCAATAGCGAGCGGAGAGACGTCCTGGGTCAAGCGGAGCCTCAAGTATCTGGCGGATGGGTGAGAGGCCTTCTAGGCCGTTGTAAAACCAAGAAAGCATGCTGCTGTTTGTTTCCAAAACCCACAGGACCCCAACTTGACTAGTCGAAGATACCTCTTAAGCAATTCACTGGCCAGTTGAATAGTGTACCCTGGTACCATAACACACACATACACACTTACATTCCGGGACATAACCTGTGCGGGACTCACTCCCCAATAAGAAAGGGGTTAAAGATATTTTTCCATTTATTTTACGCTGCGCGTTTCTCGAATTGCGAAACATCGTATTTATTTTACGCTGCGCATTTCTCGAATTACGAAACCTTGTATTTCTTTTCCGCTGCGCGTTCCTCGAAATACAAAGCATCGTATTTCTTTTCCGCTGCGCGTTTCCCGCATTACGAAGTACTGTAAATATATATACGAACACCGTGTTATTCATTATATGCCATTTATTCTAGTAAACTATATAATTTATAAAATCCACAACGGTGCTGGAGTATATTTATTCCCTAGTGCGGGGAGACTGACCCGAGGTTCAATTTCAGCGGCTCCTCCGGGAGTGAGCGCTACATAATATTCACAATTTTCTGTATGAGCAGGCTGTCCTCCATTCAATGAACAAAACATGTACTATTCTTATGTGATGCTGTATTTTTCAATAAACTGGTGTGGATTAGAATCAATAAAATATATAAATTAATGTGGTGTAAAATGAATTTAATTGGATAGAGAAATTGCTATCAGTAGATATTAGTTGTGGCCATATCTTTATACGTAATGTGGTATATGGAAATCTATAACTTCTAATAGTTTTTTTATTATTTAAACCTTAAATAAATGTTATGTGGTGCTCTATATTATATGGAAGCATTAGTGATGTAAACTTTATGTACGTTTTAAAACGTGAAGCAAGTGATAAACATTATCTGCAGAGTAATGTGAAAAAAACAAAATGTGTAACTTCTTGATGGAAAGTTGTTTTATATAAAAAATATTATTGAATAGTATGAAAATATTATGTAAAAATATAAAATAATGTTTAGTCTATCAGCGTTATTCAAAGAGATTCGAAAAGTCACTGCACGTTCGGTGACTTTTCGTTCTCTTCAATTCGGTTCCTTTTGCCGATCCCATTTCGGTGACCCTGCGGTGTATTCAGCAAGCACCACAGGGTCCCCGAATTGCAGGGAAAAGCTACCGCAAACCCGACGAAAACGAACCGCGAAACCCAGCGAATGCACGCCAAAAACCCTCAAAAACATCTGGATTAACCTGCCGAAAACCACGGAAAAACCCGAGCAGGAGCCGATCACCCGCAGCGAAGCCTCTGGAAAAAGCCGAGACCGCAGACGAGTGAAGTGAATAAATTAGGAAAACAGTTTGCATGTGTAGCGCTCACTCCCGGAGGAGCCGCTGAAAATGAACCACGGGTCAGTCTCCCCGCACTAGGGAATAAATACACTCCAGCACCGTTGTGGATTTTATAATTTATATAGTTTACTAAAGTAAAAGGCATATAATGAGACACAGTGTTTGTAGATATATTTACAGTATTTCGTATCGCGGTAAACGCGCAGCGGAAAAAGAAATGCGAGACTTCGTATTTCTGAAAAATGCGCGACCGAGCAGAAAAATACAATGCTTCGTAATTACGAGAAACGCGCAGCGGAAAACAAAATAAGATGCGAATCTTTGCCCCTTTTTCGGATACTAGGGAGTGAGTCCCGAACAGGTTAAGTCCCGAACTGTGAGTGTATGTGTGTGTTATGGTACTCGGGTACTATCCAACTGGCCAGTGAATCTCTTAAACGATGTCTTCGACTAGTCAAGTTGGGGCCCTGTGGGTTTCAGAAATAAACAACAGTGCGCTTTCTTGAGCTTTGTAAAACCGGCCTTGGAGGCCTCTCACCCATCCGCTCGATCACCAAGGCTCCGCTGACCCAGGATGTCTCTCCGCTTGTTTCCTCGCTGGGATACCGGCTACTGGATCGGTGGTCAGGCTTTCTGTGCTCCGGCCCGGACTTGTCCAGCTACCGCCTGCTCTCCCATCCAATGGACTTGCGGTACTCCTTACTCAAGGTCCTCAGCTTGTCTGAATAGCAGCTTGGGTGATGTCTGTCGATAAGTAAGGCTCCTTCTGGCAAGGCAGGATAACCCCACTAAAATCCTGATAGGCCACACTTGCGCTCCGGCCTAGTCACGGTTCCGCTCTGCAGCACTGCGTCCTCTCTCATGCACTCCCTGGCGCGCTCTGCCGTGCTCTCCACGAGGCTCAGGATGTACAGCGTCTGTGTCCCACCCACTTCCTGTCTGTTTGCAAAGCATGCCGGGAAACGTAGTCCCAATGTTCAGTGTCTCTGATCGCGCTTGTCTCCCTCCGGTGGCCAAAAATAGGTACTGCCACAGTAAGATTTTAAACACAGCGCTACACATGAATGATTGAAAAGTGAAACGCTGTTTGCAAAGAAACTACTGAGCGAAAATGTCTGAAATTTACATATGAGGTCCAGGGAATGATAATAAAAAGGGCTGTTACAGAAAAAATAAGTAAACTTAAAATAAATAAATAAAGAAAAATGCTTAAAATATCCTTAAAAAATCTATAAATAAAGAGACTCTTTACTGCAGAATTTTATAATGAACGGTTTATTAGATATTGAATTAAAACGGGAATATTTTTAACATTGAAGCCTATGGGATTCTCCTGAATAAATTTGCCGAATTAAACCACCGAATGGCAGGGCATTTCGGGAACCTTTCATTGCTGGTTTGTGATCTCTGAATAGCCGAAGCAGTGCTTTTTCATGGGGTTTTCACTGCCCTCGAACAGGCACCGAACAGGCACCATATGTTCAGGCAATTCGCCAGGATTTGGCAAATTGCCTGCTCTCTGGATAGCCGAATGGCCAAGAAAGGTAACAGAACACTGATTTTCAGCGTTCGGTTACCTTGCTCAAGCAATTCGGATCTCTTTGAATAACCCTGTATGTATACTGGCATCTTCACAATGACTATTATTATCATATATGTGCGTAAGGACTATACTAAAAAGTTAGTATGAGAACTCCCAACCCAAACTATTGGGTTGGGTAGCTCATGGTCTATGATAGGAGGAAAACCTGCTCCCACAGTATCACAAAAAATGGGTGACTTCAAATTCGTCATTGAGTCCCCCTGGCGACATGGTGCCCATTTCAAATATGGTACGCATCTCTTCCTGTCCTAATCTTTTAATAAAATCCTCTCCTATATCTACCCTTTTAACCTGTTTAATGGCTGTAAATTTCAGGCCAATGGGAAGACTATTGTGCGCAGATTTAAAGTGGAGGGAAACGGAGTACCGTATATACTCGTGTATAAGCCGACCCCCCTACTTTTTCCCAAAAAACCTGTGAAAACGTATTGACTCGCGTATAAGCCTAAGTGGGATATTGCCCCAGCTCACACATGGATATTGCCCCAGCTCACACATGGATATTACCCCAGCCAGCTCACACATGGATATTGCCCCAGCCAGCTCACACATGGTTATTGCCCCAGCTCACACATGGATTTGCCCCAGCTCACACATGGATTTGCCCCAGCTCACACATGGATTTGCCCCAGCTCACTCATGGATTTGCCCCAGCTCATGGATTTGCCCCAGCTCACTCATGGATTTGCCCCAGCTCATGGATTTGCCCCAGCTCACACATGGATATGCCCCAGCAGCACATGGATTTGCCCCAGCTCATGGATTTGCCCCAGCTCATGGATTTGCCCCAGCTCACTCATGGATTTGCCCCCAGCTCATGGATTTGCCCAGCTCTCACCTGGATTTGCCCCAGCTCATGGATATGCCCCAGCTCACTCATGGATTTGCCCCCAGCTCATGGATTTGCCCAGCTCTCACCTCTATTTGCCCCCAGCTCACTCATGGATTTGCCCCCAGCTCATGGATTTGCCCAGCTCTCACCTGGATTTGCCCCAGCTCATGGATATGCCCCAGCTCACTCATGGATTTGCCCCCAGCTCATGGATTTACCCAGCTCTCACCTGGATTTGCCCCAGCTCACTCATGGATTTGCCCCCAGCTCATGGATTTGCCCAGCTCTCACCTGGATTTGCCCCAGCTCATGGATATGCCCCAGCTCACTCATGGATTTGCCCCCAGCTCATGGATTTGCCCAGCTCTCACCTGGATTTGCCCCCAGCTCACTCATGGATTTGCCCCCAGCTCATACCTGGATTTGCCCCAGCCAGTGGCGTAGCGTGGGGGGGGCTGGGGGGGCCGTGGCCCCGGGCGCAGTTTTGTTAGGGGCGCATTCGCGCCCATAAAACTGGCCCAGGGGTTGAGGGACCCAGATGCCGGGCAGCGCGGGAGTGCCTGCCCGGTCCTGAAGAGTCCGTCCTGTTAAAGGGAAGCGGCTGCGTGCAGGCGCAGCCGGTCACGTGGTCCGGCTAATCAGGTGGTACTGAGTCTCTGTACCACCTGACTGGCCGGACCGCATGACCGGCTGCGCACGCACACAGCCGCATCCACTTCACAGGACGAACTGTTCAAGACCGGGCAGGCGCTCCCGCGCTGCCCGGCATCTGGGTCCCTCAACCCCCTGCCGGAGCTGGGGCAACAATCCAGGTGAGAGCTGGGGGCAAATCCATGACCTGGGGGCAAATCCATGTGTGACCTGGGGGCAAATCCATGAGCTGGGGGCAAATCCATGAGCTGGGGCAAATCCATGAGTGAGCTGGGGCAAATCCATGAGCTGGGGGCAAATCCATGAGCTGGGGGCAAATCCATGAGTGAGCTGGGGCAAATCCATGAGCTGGGGGCAAATCCATTAGCTTGGGCAAATCCATGAGCTGGGGCAAATCCATGAGCTGGGGGCAAATCCATGAGTGAGCTGGGGCAAATCCATGTGTGAGCTGGGGCAAATCCATGAGCTGGGGGCAAATCCATGAGTGAGCTGGGGCAAATCCATGAGCTGGGGGCAAATCCATGAGTGAGCTGGGGCAAATCCATGAGCTGGGGGCAAATCCATGAGTGAGCTGGGGCAAATCTATGAGCTGGGGGCAAATCCATGAGTGAGCTGGGGCAAATCCATGAGTGAACTGGGGCAAATCCATGAGTGAACTGGGGCAAATCCATAAACTGGGGGCAAATCCATGAGCTGGGGCAAATCCATGAGTGAGCTGGGGCAAATCCATGATTGAGCTGGGGCAAATCCATGAGTGAGCTGGGGCAAATCCATGCGTGAGCTGGGGGCAAATCCATGAGTGAGCTGGGGCAAATCCATGAGTGAGCTGGGGCAAATCCATGAGTGAGCTGGGGCAAATCCATGAGCTGGGGGCAAATCCATGAGTGAGCTGGGGGCATATCCATGAGTGAGCTGGGGCAAATCCATGAGCTGGGGGCAAATCCATGAGCTGGGGCAAATCCATGAGCTGGGGCAAATCCATGTGTGAGCTGGGGCAAATCCATGAGCTGGGGCAAATCCATGTGTGAGCTGGGGCAAATTCATGAGCTGGGGCAATATCCATGTGTGAGCTGGGGCAATATCCATGTGAGAGCTGGGGCAATATCGATAACGTGTCCACAGGTTGGGGGGGGCGCACAATTCTTGGCTGGCCCCGGGCGCTAACAACCCACGCTACGCCACTGGCCCCAGCTCATGGATATGCCCCAGCTCACTCATGGATTTGCCCCCAGCTCATGGATTTACCCAGCTCTCACCTGGATTTGCCCCAGCTCACTCATGGATTTGCCCCCAGCTCATGGATTTGCCCAGCTCTCACCTGGATTTGCCCCAGCTCATGGATATGCCCCAGCTCACTCGTGAATTTGCCCCCAGCTCATGGATTTGCCCAGCTCACTCATGGATTTGCCCCCAGCTCATGGTTTTGCCCATCTCTCACCTGGATATTGCCCCAACTCATGGATTTGCCCAGCTCTCACATCGATAGCTCCCAGCTCTCACAGGGGATGCGGCTGCGTGCGTGCGCAGGTCACGCGGTCCGGCCAGTCAGGTGGTACAGAGACTCAGTACCACCTGATTAGCCGGACCACGTGACCGGCTGCGCCTGAACACAGCCGCATCCACTTCAACACGGATGGACGGGCTGTTGACTCGCGTATAAGCCGAGTCGGGTTTTTTTGACACAAAATCTGTGTCAAAAAACTCGGCTTATACGCGAGTATATACGGTATTTGTTAAACCCTTTTTGATGTTTCTTACATGTGTAGCGCTCACTCCCGGAGGAGCTGCTGAATTTAAATTTAAATTTTAATTGCCGTCGCACAGTGATGACGGCCTCTTCAGTGCTATGTCCTGGGTGAGTCGTAGGTGAGTCTCTGGGGCGGTCGAATAGAGCGATTTGGTTCTGGCTCAATCAGTTCCTCTTCAAGTGGAAGTACTACAGGTGCGGGTTCAGTTCTCCTTTCCACAACTGGAACAGACATCTCTTCGGAGTATGATCCTTCCAGTGAAGGCATGGAACTGTAGTCATAAGACTCGGCTTCAGGTACTACAGGGATTTCAATAGTCTCGGGAACTTCTAATTGAAATTCAGGAGCCTCAGGCCTCAAATTACTTTCCCACCGTTCAGGAACTGGAATGACCTCTTCAGGCTCTGGTGAGCGCATCCAGTCCAGACAAAAACTTCCTTCCTCACTGTCCCCTTCACTCTCTTCGACAACTCGGGTCTGCTGAGACCGAGTAACGGGAGTCAAACGTGGAACAGGCGGGTTTGGCAGAGAAAGTTCACCCCCAACTGGTATCCTCACAGCCTCTCTCAAAGGTAATAGATGATTCCGGTGCCAGTTCTTAAGAGGCCCAGCCTGTCCATCCGGTTGGATTTGGTAAACTGGCAGACCTGGCAGTTGCTTGCAGACAATGTAGACCTGAGAACTCCATCTATCCGCTAACTTATGCCTTGCAGCAGCACCCAAGTTCTTCAACAAAACCCTATCACCGGGTTGTAGATCCTGTATCCGAACTTTCAAGTCATAGTTCTGCTTATTCCTGTCACGGTTCCCAGATCCCACCACGCAGTACTTAACGCCCCACACTCCACAGAACCCAGAAGCTACCAACAGAGTAGCCGTGAAAGATCTAACTGTCTGGTCCTTAGAATTGGCCAGGTAAACTAGCTAGACAGATAGGGTTAACAACACGGGGAGTAGTCAGCCGAGCCAGAATCAGGAATACAGAGTTCAGAATGGTCAAATGGAATAGCCGGGTCGATATCAGAGCAGTGGCGTAGTACAAGAAAATGGTCTAGGGCAACAGAAGCCAGAATAGTCAGAAACAAGCAGAGGTCAATAACGGGTTAATTCAATATAGCAGTCAGGTACAAGGAGCTCAGGTATGGATAACCACGATCTGGCAACTGCTGAGAATACACTGAGGGTTTTAAAGACCTTCACCAGGCCACGCCCCCCACTCAAGCCGCGCCTCTTGCAACCACCTCCCTGCCTGTCTCCATTTAAACGGGCTTTGGTCAGCGAGCAGCATCAGACATGCTGCCCTCAAGCACACAGGTAGGGCTGGAAGCTCCAACGTTACAGTACCCCCCTCACCACGGGAGGCCACCAGACGACCAACAGGACGAGCGGCAGGACGACCACCAGGGCGATCGGGGTGCGAGGCATGGAACGCCCTGACCAACCTAGAGGCAGACATGTCGGAAGCTGGAATCCAGGACCGGTCCTCTGGACCATAACCCACCCAATCGACCAAGTACTGCAGAGTGCCCCTGCACAGCCTAGAATCCAAAACCCTCCTAACCTCATACTCAGATTCACCATCAACCTGAATAGGTGGAGGAGGAGGAACGACCCACGTGTACCTGTTACACAACAATGGCTTCAGTAGGGAGGTGTGGAAGACGTTGTGCATGCGAAGATGTTTAGGAAGGGCAAGAGCATAAGCCACAGGATTAATGCGGCGAATAATCTTATATGGACCTATAAACCGAGGTGCCATTTTCATAGAAGGCACCCGCAACTTCACGTTCCTAGTGGACAACCAAACTCTATCCCCCACGTTATAGGAGGGAGCTTGTAACCTATGCCTGTCAGCCTTGCGTTTCTGGACAGCAACATTGCGCTCCATATTTTCTCGAATCTGTCTCCAAATCTCTTGCAGTTGAGTGAGATGGTCATTGAGAGCCGGGATGGCCTGTTCAGTAAACTGAAGCGGTAGAGCCGGAGGGAAAAAACCATAGATGGCAGAAAAAGGAGAGTGGCCAGTGGTTTCGTTAACGGCGTTATTACGTGCATACTCAGCCCAGGGCAACAACTCCGACCAATTGTCTTGTTGTTGTGTGGTAAAGCAACGTATGTACTGCTCGAGACCCTGATTTGCCCTCTCTGCTGCCCCATTGGTTTGTGGATGATATGCTGAAGAGAAGGCCAATCGCACCCCCATCTCTGCACAGAAAACCCTCCAGAAACGAGAGACGAACTGGGCTCCTCTGTCAGAGACTATTTCAGACGGAACCCCATGTATTCGTACAATCTCTCTAGCAAATACAACCGCCAGTTCTTTTGGCTGTAGGAAGCTTAGGTAGAGGGACAAAATGAGCCATTTTGGAGAAGCGGTCTACAACTGTCAGAACCACAGTATGACCCTTGGACTTCGGCAAGTCCACAATAAAATCCATAGATAGATGAGACCAAGGCCTCTTAGGAATGGGTAAAGGCTGCAATAGACCGACAGGCAAGGATTTACTGGTTTTGCTTCTGGCACAGACTTGACAAGCCAAAACAACAGACGTACATCCTGTCGCATGGTGGGCCACCAGAACTGTCTGGAGATACTGGTAAGAGTCTTAGTAATACCAGGATGACCTGCTGGTTTAGAATCATGAAACATTATGAGTAATTCTTGTCTTTCCTTTTCAGGTACAAACAACATATCTGGAGGCTTGTCAGGTGGAGCCCCTACTTGAACTGCCTGGAGGCGTTCCAGGAAAGGCGAGGAGACAGACAAGACTGTGGAAGCCACAATACGTTCAGGAGGAACTATAGGATTGTGGTCTTGTGTATTAGATTCATACGGGTCATATTGACGAGATAAGGCATCAGCCTTTACATTGCGGTCACCTGGTCTGTAAGTCAATACAAAATTAAACCGAGACAAGTAGCAATGACCACCTGGCCTGTCTCGCGTTCAAACGTTTGGCATCCCCGATGTACGTAAGGTTCTTATGATCAGTAATTATCAATAAAGGGTCAAGAGTACCTTCCAACAAATGTCTCCACTCTGAGAGGGCAGACACAATAGCAAGCAATTCTCTGTTACCGATATCATAATTGCGTTCTGCTGGTGATAATTTTCTTGAAAAGAAACCACAAGGATGTAGAGGTTTTCCTGGAGACTCTCTTTGAGACAGGACAGCCCCAATGCCTATCTCGGAAGCATCAACCTCAAGAACAAACGGAATCCTGGGATCAGGATGCCGTAACACGGGAGCGGAAGTGAAAGCTTGTTTGAGGGCTTCGAATCCTTGTTTGGATTGAGAAGACCAGATCTGGTTCTTCAGACCTTTACGTGTCATATTAATGATAGGGGAGGCTACAGCGGAATAATTCTTGATAAATCTCCTATAATAGTTGGAAAACCCCAGAAACCTCTGTATGGCCTTGAGACCTTGAGGGAGAGGCCATTCTGAGATGGCCGTGAGTTTAGAAGGATCCATCTCAAAACCTTCTGGAGTGATAATATACCCAAGAAATTTCACAGTAGTAATGTCGAATAAACACTTCTCTAGTTTGCAATAAAGACCATTGTCCAGTAATTTTGCTAATACCTGTCTGACATGTGCATGGTGGGTTTTCAGATCGGAGAGTAAATCAAATATATCGTCTAGGTATACTATAACAAAGGTTTGTAAGAAATCTCTGAGCACATCATTAATAAAATCCTGGAATACCGCTGGAGCATTACAAAGACCGAAGGGCATGACCAAGTATTCATAATGCCCACTCCTGGTGTGTCATGGTGGCCCCGCACCCGGCGCCTGGCAGCAGCTTCCTCGCTGCTCGCTGGCCAGGCGCCGAATGATATTGCGGTCGCTCCGACACGTGGGGAAGCCGGGGGCGGGGCTGGCGGGCTGACGCGGACCCGCGGGTTTAAAGCCCAGGCTCTCAGAAATGCCGGTGCCCTGACGTGTATTACTTCCCGCAGAGCTCTTGTATATTTGGCAAACAACTATTCTGTGTATTGACCCCTTGGCATTGGCAAACGACTATTCTGTGTATTGACCCCTTGGCATTGGCAAACGACTATTCTGTGTATTGACCCCTTGGCATGCAAACGACTATTCTGTGTATTGCCCCTTTGGCATTGGCAAACGACTATTCTGTGTATTGACCCCTTGGCATTGGCAAAATACCATTCTGTGTATGACCCCTGGCATTGGCGAACGAACCACTCTGTGTATGATCCCTGGCATTGGCGAACGAACCATTCTGTGCATAACCCCTGGTATTGGCATCAACTCTTCTAATTCTGGTATTGAGGTCAGTCTGTGTGGCACCCTAAGCACACATCAGACTACCCCTTGTGTTGTTAGGGTCTTGGGAAGAGCTAATTATTCTAATTTCTTGTGTATCATTCTGTGTCTGTCTAGTCGTGCCGACCACTCTAAGGATCGGAAGGGTAGAGAGTGTCCTGCGTATAGGGACCACCACTCTAGTATCAGGGGGATCCGTGACATGGTGTTAAATGCTGTTTTCCACTCATGCCCCTCTTTTATACGTATCAGGTTGTAAGCTCCTCTTAAATCAAGTTTTGTGTATACTGCTGACCCCCTTAACCTGTCGAACAGTTCTGATATGAGAGGGATAGGGTACACGTTCTTAATGGTGATCTTGTTAAGCCCCCTATAATCGATACACGGGCGTAAATCTCCCTCTTTTTTAGACACAAAAAAGAACCCAGCCCCTGCTGGAGAAGAGGAACGTCGGATAAAACCTCTCTCCAAATTCTCCTTTATGTACTCTTCCATAATTTGGTTCTCCTTATGGAAAGAGGATATACTTTGCCTCGAGGAGGCATGGTACCAGGATGAATATCAATGGCACAATCATATGGTCTATGTGGAGGCAGTTTCTCTGCCTCTCTTTTATCAAATACAGCCCTGAGGTCGGCGTATTGGTCAGGAACCTCTGTAGACAATGGAGGAGCTGTGGGTGTGTTCAGGGCACCGACATGCTGAATGGGTATTAAACAAGTCCCAAAACAAGCAGGACTCCAAGACACTATCTCTCCCTTAGCCCAATCAATAACAGGATTGTGTTTCACCAACCAAGGGAAACCAAGTACAACAGGATTGGAAGGTGAATGGATAACTTGAAATATGATTTCTTCTTTATGCAAGAGACCAGTGGTAAGAACCACTGTAACCGTATCGTGAGTAATCCTAGGGCAGGATAACGGTCTGCCGTCTATGGCTTTGACGGCTAAGGGTGTCTCTCTTACAACCAGAGGTAGAGAAATGGAAGAAGCGTAGTTAACATTGATAAAGTTTCCAGCAGCCCCAGAATCCAAAAAAGCGGTAGTCTGTGTGGTCTTGGTCTCCCAAGCCAAGGATACTGGTAAAATAAGTTTAGTGTCTTTGACAGGAGACATGCACGTCACACCCAAGGCCTGTCTCCTCAGCTGCCTTAGGTGCGGTAGTTTTCCAGCTTATCATGCATTTTAGGACGATTAGGACATTGAAATCGTACATGTCCCCCCAAACCACAATACAGGCACAATCCCTCACGAAAACGCCTTGTTCTCTCTTCCTCTGTAAGCCTAGTACGGCCTAGTTGCATAGGCTCAGAGGGAGGAGATAACTCTCTTGGTGGTGCCTGAAAGACAGGGGCCAACCTAGGTAACGGTCTCTTGGGTTTCTCTCTTGGAGTCCTTCTGTCCCTTATCTGATTATCCAGATCTATACAATAATCAATGAGTTCACACAATACCTCAGGTAGTTTACGTGGAGCCAATTCATGCATCAATGACTCTGATAACCCCTCCATAAAAGCCAGAACCAGTGTCTCATTTGTCCAGTTCACATCAGAGAACAAGGTTTTAAATTCTATGGCATAATCAGAAACAGTCCTGTTCCCTTGACGTATGCGGAACAAGGATTTGCCAGCTACCGTGGCCTTTCTGGTAGGATTAAATGTACGTTGTAACTCGGCTATGAATTCTTTATAATCCCGTATGATAGGCTTCTCTGCCTCCCATAACGGAGTCGCCCATGTCAATGCTCTGCCAGACAGATGATTAATAATGAACCCCACTTTGGCAATGTCAGAGAAAAACATCTGTGGATTTAATTTAAAATGAATATCCACATGGACCAAAAATCCCCGGCACTCTGAGGGAGTACCGTCAAACCTCATAGGAGCGGTCATGTGTACCTGGGATGTCTGAACGACAGGGGACACAGGTATATCAAGCGGGGGTGCAACCCCAGCTGGTTCCAGGTGAGCCGTACGAGTCAGGAGAGTTTGTAAGGCAATAGCAAACTGATCCATCCTATGATCCTGCTCATCCTGTCTGGATACAAAGTTAGCCAAGTGCTGTGTTAAGTCTGCGGGATCCATAGTGGCCAGATCGTAATGTCACGGTTCCCAGATCCCACCACGCAGTACTTAACGCCCCACACTCCACAGAACCCAGAAGCTACCAACAGAGTAGCCGTGAAAGATCTAACTATCTGGTCCTTAGAATTGGCCAGGTAAACTAGCTAGACAGATAGGGTTAACAACACGGGGAGTAGTCAGCCGAGCCAGAATCAGGAATACAGAGTTCAGAATGGTCAAATGGAATAGCCGGGTCGATATCAGAGCAGTAGCGTAGTACAAGAAAATGGTCTAGGGCAACAGAAGGCAGAATAGTCAGAAACAAGCAGAGGTCAATAACGGGTTAATTCAATATAGCAGTCAGGTACAAGGAGCTCAGGTATGGATAACCACGATCTGGCAACTGCTGAGAATACACTGAGGGTTTTTAAAGACCTTCACCGGGCCACGCCCCCCACTCAAGCCGCGCCTCTTGCAACCACCTCCCTGCCTGTCTCCATTTAAACCGGGCTTTGGTCAGCGAGCAGCATCAAACATGCTGCCCTCAAGCACACAGGTAGGGCTGGAAGCTCCCAACGTTACAATTCCTTTGTTCCCTGTTTCCTGAGGTCAAGCGGGCCTGTTCAAACGCAGAGGCAGAGTTCTTCCGAAGTCTATCCACATAATTTCGATGAGAAGCTACTGACGTCTGATCCAGAGATAGCCCAAACGCCAAATCAACCGGCAGTCGAGCTTCTCTTCCGAACATAAGACGGTACGGTGAGTATCCAGTAGCGTCACTCTCCGTACTGTTATATGCATGTACTAGCGTAGCTATGTGACGACTCCAGCTCTGCTTCTCTCTGTTTGACAGTGTCCCCAGCATATTTAGCAGCGTGCGATTGAACCTTTCGGGTTGAGCATCACCTTGAGGGTGATATGGTGTAGTTCGGGTCTTCTGAATTCCCAGCAGTTCCAGTAATTGCCCAACAAGCCGGCTTTCAAAGTCTCTACCCTGATCAGAGTGTATTCTCCTTGGTAGGCCATAGTGAACAAAGAACTTTTCCATCAGAACCTTCGCCACCGTAGGAGCACGTTGGTCTTTCGTAGAAAAAGCTTGGGCGTAACGTGTGAAATGATCAGTCACTACTAGAATATTTCCCTGCCCACTAGCATCCGGCTCTAAGCACAGGAAATCAATGCACACCAAATCCATGGGTCCTTGACTTTGTAGGTGGCTCATTGGAGCAGTTCAGGTCGGTAGGGTTTTCCTCTGGATATACCTCAGACATGAACGGCAGTAACTTTCCACTTCAGCTCTCATGCAAGGCCAATAGAATCTGTCCCGCACCAGCTTAAAAGTTCTCTCTGCGCCCAAATGTCCATGTTCATAGTGTAACGACCGCAGTACGCTCTCTCTGTGTTTAGTGCGAAGGAACAACTGTTGGGTCTCTCCAGCATTGTTTGAGAGGCCCCTTCGGTAGACCACCCCATCCAACATCTTCAACCATTCCCACTCTTTGTACACCAATCTGGCTCCATCTGGGGAATTTGTCAGCAGAATTTCCCGTTGGTTTGCGTTTAGGGCCTTTACGGTTAACGCAATCAAAGGGTCTCTAGCCTGATCGGCTCTCAGGTCCTGTTTCGAGAAAGTAGGCAGACTTTCATCCCTCAGCTGCATAGGGTTACAATAGAACTCTGGAACAGCCGCAGCCATAACTCCTTTGGCTTCCGCTTCAATCCCTCGCTTGACCCGGCGCTCTGCTCCTTGACATAAAGCTTGCACCCCGTCTGGAGTTAACTGAGTCCATTCTGTAGTGTAGGGTCTTCTCGACAAAGCATCAGCAACTCGATTATTCAAGCTAGGGCGATACTTCAGGCTGAACCGAAACCCTGACAGAGCGGCCAACCACCGATGTCCCGTTGCGTCCAGCTTCGCAGTGGTAAGGACGCAGGTAAGAGGATTGTTATCCGTCTTTATCACAAACTCTACTCCATACAGATAGTCTTTTAGCTTGTCCACCACCGCCCACTTCAAGGCTAGGAACTCCAACTTGTGGGTAGGATAGTTCTTTTCAGAAGGCGTAAGGCTCCGGCTCACATATGCTACAGGCCTCAGCAATCCACCATACTCTTGGTATAGGACTCCCCCTAGACCTTCTCTGCTGGCATCCACATGTAGTTCGTACGGCTTGTGAGGGTCCGCGTAGCCCAAGACAGGAGGAGTTAGACTCTCTTTCAGCTTCAAGAAAGCACCATCGCATTGGCTAGTCCATTCTCCCTGGATAGACTCTTGAGCCTTCCTTGGCCCTGGAGCCGACGAATTTCGGTCAGAGGCCTTGTGGCCTTCTTCTGTGTCTTCCTTCTGTAGGAGCTTGTTCAATGGTTGAGCTATCTTGGCAAATCCTCCTACAAATCTTCGGTAATAGAGAGAGCAGAACCCCAAAAAAGATCTGAGTTCAGTAACGTTTCGGGGTCTAGGCCAGGAAGCTACGGCCTCCAACTTCCGAGGATCTGTCGAAACGCCTTCTGCTGAGACCACATGTCCCAGATACGTAACAGAGGGTAAACAGAATTGACATTTCTCCAGAGACAGTTTCAACCCCTCTTCATGGAGCCTCTTCAAGACCTTCTCCAACCGTTGCTCATGTTCCTCCAAAGTCTTCCCAAACACAATTATGTCATCCAGATACATTAATACTTTGATCAGGTTCATGTCCCCGACTGTCTTCTCCATTAACCGTTGGAACGTGGCTGGAGCCCCCGTAAGGCCTTGAGGCATTCGGTTGAACTCAAAGAACCCCAGTGGGCAGATGAACGCAGTCTTCTCTTTGTCTTCAGGATGCATCGGTATCTGGTGATACCCACTTCGCAGGTCTAGTACACTAAACCGTTTTGCTCCAGACAAACACTGTAAGGCATCTTCTATCCGAGGAGTGGCATACTGATCTGGAATGGTTCTCCGATTCAGCGTGCGATAGTCTATGCATAGACGGAGAGAACCATTCTTCTTCCGGACCATTACGATTGGAGATGCATATGGGCTCCTGATTCACCTTGGTTCTTTGCAGTTCATTCAGCTGTTCTCGTAGATCATCCAAGTCTCCCAGCGGAACTCGTCTTGACCTTTCACGAAAAGGCTTGTCTTCCTGTAATCGAATGCGATGCTCAGTACTCTTAGCTAGGCCCACATCGAACTCATCTTTCGAGAACAAGTCCCTCCACTTTAGGACCTGGGACTGAAGACGTTTCTTCCATTCAGGTGAGATGGGAGCGTCCTTGGGGTAGAACCTTTCATCTGGAATCTCTTTATCCACTCCCCTCCTAAATCGGTAGGAGAGAGAGGCGTAGCAGACGCTACTTGCCCGATAGGCATTCGTGCTTTCAGGACCACTGGAGGATCAGACACATTACAAACACTGACTGAGACTCTTCCTCGTGTTCGTTTCAAAGCTTTAGTGGAGATTATTTCAGGGATTACTTCTACTCCGGCTTCACTCCCATGATTAAAATCGGTTTCCAGTACCACATAGGGGCCTGGTTCCGATCCGTTCAACTTGACTGAAGCCCGGAAACTCGTTACTTCTCCTGATTGCAGAACCTTCTCTGTTCCTTCTAATCTCCATAGGCGCCCCACTTCGGCAGGTGCCTTCTGTTCTTTGACCATCCTCTGATAGACTGGACGTAACATTGGGTGTACTCCCTTGGTAGAACCTTCTTCCAGTACTATAGGAGTCAGGAGACGTCGCACCAAATCAGTATTCGTCCCCACTATCATGGAACTTCTGTTTGCCCCTGGAGGCCGAGGACACACAATGGCCAATGCATCACAACCTCCAGACTGTCCGACGACTTCGGATCCGATCTCCAACTTCACCTGTAGATACCCGTCATAGGGGAGTTTCTCAGTTCCGATACCCCAGATTTCCAGATCCTTCAATTTCTGTAGAGGTATGTGCTTCAAGTGTTTCTCATAGAAGTCTCGGTAGATCAATGTCACTTGAGCCCCGGAGTCCAACAGAGCTTTAGTGTAGACTCCCTCCACTTGGATTGGCACAATAGGAGAAGGACCTATCAGCTGGTCAGGAAACTTTGTTGCGGTGATAGGAAGTTTAGACCCAGTTTGTTGTACCCTGGCCTTCTTCTTGGCCCGTGTAGGTTTTGGGTGTGCATTGCTTCCCCATGATGTAGGACCGGATGCTAAGGGAGTGACTCTTTCAGTCCTGGCAGGCTCAGCAGTTGGCCAGACTCTGGGCCCTCTCGGCCTCTCAGTCCTGGCTTGATTTTTGGAGCGGGTTTTGACCTTTGGGCACCTAGTTTGCTCCTTCACTTGTGCCCTCTGGCATTTCCCACCGGTGAGGTAGATAGTAGCCCCTCTAAGGCTTTTAGGAGCTCTTCTACCATATTTCTTTCAGGCTTTTGCATTGTGCGCGGAAATGACCCATTTTCCCACAACTGAAACATCTCTTCTTTGAAGATGGAGACGCACTTACTTTCTGTGATTCGGTTGAAGGAACCTGGCCAGACGCTACAGCATCTCCAGTCGTCCGCATGTCAGCAAGGAACTTCTGCATATCGGTCTGTGTCTCTGCCACCTTCAAAAGTGCTCGGCACAGGTCCGCATGCGCCTGTTGCAATTCCGCTTGAGTTTCTTGTACCTTTTTAATGGTCTTGTGCAACTCACTATGTGCAGAAAGGGTTAGTTCTTTTGCAGCATTCTCTGTGGATTTAAAAGCGATCAGATGCTCCTGTCAGTGGCGTAGCGTGGGTTTTCAGCGCCCGGGGCCAGCCAAGAATTGTGCGCCCCCACCTGTGGACACGTTATCGATATTGCCCCAGCTCTCACATGGATTTGCCCCAGCTCATGGATTTGCCCCCAGCTCATGGATTTGCCCCAGCTCATGGATTTGCCCCAGCTCACACATGGATTTGCCCCCAGCTCATGGATTTGCCCCAGCTCATGGATTTGCCCCAGCTCACACATGGATTTGCCCCAGCTCACTCATGGATTTGCCCCAGCTCAAACATGGATTTGCCCAGCTCATGGATTTGCCCCAGCTCACACATGGATTTGCCCCAGCTCACACATGGATTTGCCCCAGCTCACACATGAAATTTGCCCCAGCTCACACATGAATTTGCCCCCAGCTCATGGATTTGCCCAGCTCATGGATTTGCCCCACCTCATGGATTTGCCCCAGCTCACACATGGATTTGCCCCCAGCTCATGGATTTGCCCAGCTCATGGATTTGCCCCAGCACATGGATTTGCCCAGCTCATGGATTTGCCCCAGCTCACACATGGATTTGCCCCAGCTCACACACGGATTTGCCCCAGCTCATGGATTTGCCCCAGCTCACACATGGATTTGCCCCAGCTCACACATGGATTTGCCCCAGCTCACACATGGATTTGCCCCAGCTCACACATGGATTTGCCCCCAGCTCACACATGGATTTGCCCAGATCATGGATTTGCCCCAGCTCATGGATTTGCCCAGCTCATGGATTTGCCCCCAGCTCATGGATTTGCCCAGCTCATGGATTTGCCCCAGCTCATGGATTTGCCCCCAGCTCATGGATTTGCCCAGCTCATGGATTTGCCCCAGCTCATGGATTTGCCCCCTCATGGATTTGCCCAGCTCATGGATTTGCCCCCAGCTCATGGATTTGCCCAGCTCATGGATTTGCCCAGCTCATGGATTTGCCCCAGCTCATGGATTTGCCCCAGCTCATGGATTTGCCCAGCTCATGGATTTGCCCCCAGCTCATGGATTTGCCCCCAGCTCATGGATTTGCCCCCCCAGCACATGGATTTGCCCCCCCAGCACATGGATATGCCCCAGCTCACACATGGATTTGCCCCCAGCTCATGGATTTGCCCAGCTCATGGATTTGCCCCAGCTCATGGATTTGCCCACCTTACACATGGATTTGCCCCACCTCATGGATTTGCCCAGTTTACACATGGATTTGCCCCAGCTCATGGATTTGCCCCAGCTCATGGATTTGCCCCCAGCTCATGGATTTGCCCCCAGCTCATGGATTTGCCCCAGCTCATGGATTTGCCCAGTTTACACATGGATTTGCCCCAGCTCATGGATTTGCCCCAGCTCATGGATTTGCCCCAGCTCATGGATTTGCCCAGCTTACACATGGATTTGCCCCAGCTCATGGATTTGCCCAGTTTACACATGGATTTGCCCCAGCTCATGGATTTGCCCAGCTTACACATGGATTTGCCCCAGCTCATGGATTTGCCCAGCTTACACATGGATTTGCCCCAGCTCATGGATTTGCCCGCTTACACATGGATTTGCCCAGCTCTCACCTGGATATTGCTCCAGCTCCGGCAGGGGTTGAGGGGACCCAGATGCCGGGCACCGCGGGAGTGCCTGCCCGGTCCTGAAGAGTCCGTCCTGTTAAAGGGGATGCGGCTGCGTGGCGTGCGTGCGCAGGTCACGCGGTCCGGCCAGTCAGGTGGTACAGAGACTCAGTACCACCTGATTAGCCGGACCACGTGACCTGCGCCTGCACGCAGCCGCTTCCCTTTAACAGGACGGACTCTTCAGGACCGGGCAGGCACTCCCGCGCTGCCCGGCATCTGGGTCCCCTCAACCCCCGGGCCAGTTTTAGGGGTGCAAATGCGCCCCTAACAAAACTGCGCCCGGGGCCACGGCCCCCCCAGCCCCCCCCCACGCTACGCCACTGGCTCCTGTTCATCCACTTCGGATCCATAGGTGTCTAACGAGTCATCTTCAGGTTGCAAGCATTCATTATGCCTCACAGGTTGTGCGTAAGCTCTTTCTCCTCTCCTGAAGGATTTTTCTTCTAGTAGAGCCTCTTCCTCTCTGACAGCTCGGATCAGTTCCAGGTATTTCAATTCTCGGTTACCTTCACTGCTTCTCAGCTGTAGCATCACCGGATCTAGAGGTTGAGCGCCCCTCAGGATCTGCTGTATTCGGATCTTATCTACTTCGGCCAGTTCGGCCCCTTTCTTGAGAAGTATCTGGTGCAGAATTTTATCTAGGCGCCTCATATATTCGGTCATTTTCTCACCTTTTCGCTGGTAGGTGTGTTCATACTGGTACACGAGCTCTGCAGCCTTTTCCGTTCGCCCAAAGACTTCCTCCAAAACATTTAGATAATCTAAAGCAGTGCAGTCTTTCTTACTCAATTTTAGGTTTCTTACAGCCTCTGACGCAGGTCCCTTTAAGCTCTCAGTAATCCTTTGCTTCTTCTGCGCTTTAGGGACGTCCCACTCATCCAGAGCTTGCATCGCCTGTTCTACCCATTCTTCAAAGGTTTCTTCTCCCGCCGGAGTTGGTACGTTTCCTGTAAAATTTCTCAACCGTCGGTAACCAAAGTTAGTGTGCGGAGGGCTTGTTCTTTGACATTTAGCCAGCAAATCTCCAATAGCCACTATAAATTCAGGCCCGATCATGGCCAGCGGACTAGGCGCGGGAACACTCGCGGATTCGCCACGTGGTACACTTGGCTGAATCAGTTGGACTTCCACCTCATCGGTTAGCGTCACGCTCGCGCCCTGAAAACACACTGGAACACCCTTTCTCCACTCAAAAAGAACATACGTGTGAGAGGTATCTGGGTTCTCTTTAATGTCCAGGATTAACCCCCGATGATCTGGTGTCAGTGCGGCCACGGCCTGGCAAATCTGATCTTCGGCCCAAGTGTCTGCAGGAATATCCATGACTATACATAATTCTATCTGACTACTGTGCTCCTCACACCATTTGGCAGCAGTGTCTGGATCCATATTTAACCCTTTAAATGCGGTTTTTCCAGAGACTGGATCCCGGAAACGAGCCCCCACGTGTAGCGCTCACTCCCGGAGGAGCCGCTGAATTTAAACCCTCGGGTCAGTCTCCCCGCACTAGGGAATAAATATACACCAGCACTGTTGTGGATTTTATAAGTTATATAGTTTACTGAATAAACTGGCATATAAAGAGCAACACGGTATACGTATATATATATTTACAGTAGCTCGAAATGCGAGAAACGCATAGCGGAAAAGAAAAAGGAATGTTTAACCCCTTCGTGGTTGGAGTGTGAGTCCCGTACAGGTTGTGTCCCAAGAAAGTGTACGTGTATGCGTGTATGGTACCCGGGTACAATATTCAACTGGCCAGTGAATGATTTCAGGTTTGTCTTTGACTAGTCACGTTGGGGCCCTGTAGGTTTTGACAAAACTGCAGCGTGTTTTATTATCTTTACTGTGGCCGGGAAGGCCTCTCACCCATCCGCCAGATACTCTGCGCTCTGCTCGACCCAGGACGTCTCTCCGCTCGATTTGGCTGGGACTCTGTGCCACCAGATCCGCTGTCTTGCTTGTCTGTGTCTGCCACAAGATGCTCAGCTCACCGCCTGCACTCCCATACGATCATCTGCGGTCTCCTTAACTCGGGGTCCTTCAGCATACTCTGTATCTGTGTAAAGTCCTCAGCGGTGGATCACTCGGTCTTTGGCAGTAAAGGGAAACCGATCTCCAGCTCCGCAAGGCCGCACCTGTGCTCCGGCCTAGTCACGATCAGTATCTCTCTCACGTGCGCCTTGCTCTCTTCACTCCTCTGCGCGCTCTTCCTGTTCTCTCCACGAGGCTGCGGATGTAAGTCTCTTTTTTCCCACCCACTTCCTGTTCCCGCCCGCAAAGCATGCTGGAAAATGTAGTCCCAATGTCCAGTGTCTTACATTGCGCTTGTCTCTGGTGGCTCCCTCTGGCGGCCAAAAAGAGGTATTGCAACCACAGTGTTTTAAAACCAGCGCTACACATGCTCCGATATTCTTACATTAAGTGCTCTTTTTCGTGCAGCCTATGTATTGTGAGCCACAAGGGCATTCCAACATGTATATTATATTTTTGGAGAAACAATTTAAGATACCTCTTACGGCGACTTCTTGATTATTCTAATGACTTATATAGGACCCTCTAAAGCTTTTTTTATTATCAGTTGACCTACACTATCTGTAGTACACGCTAGACATTGGCCACAATTGTAGAAACCCTCTTTTAATCCAAAGTGTCCCTCCTTACCATTTTTTGGTTTAGTCTTACTAAATTTGTATGGACTAAATTTGTTTTTAAATTCTTTGCCACTCTAAAGATGATTCTTGGTGTTTTTCCCACATACTCTTTCAAATCTTTATCATTACGTAGGACATGCCAAAGTTTATTGAAGATATTGATTTCTTTTGGTTTGGGGGGATATTGATTTCTTTTGGTTTGGGGAAAACCACTAACCATTTGGTTCAGCTGGGCATTTTGGTGATGTGACATACTGTGGGCGCTTACCATTGTTTTTGTCAGTTTGACCTACATAATTAACAGATCACATTGTCCATGTAAAGTGATATAAAACAACATTACACACAATGTAAAATAATAATAAAAAAAAGCGATAAATTACCTTGTGCGCCTCTTAGACCACATGTAGATAACGGAGTTCTTTTTTAGGAGTTATGCAGCACATTGAGCGGTCTCCTGCAGCAGCTATTTTCTGATACACAAAGCTAGTGAGCAGTCATACCTACTACATAACAAAGACGCTAGACAGAGTCCCTGTCTAGTATTTAATTATTTATACAGAACACAGATACCAGGATTATTTTAGGGACAGGCCAGAAATAAATGAGTAGGAGACACAATAGGGCATTTGCCTAGCTCTTGGTACCGGCTGTATTTTATTTTAT
The DNA here is from genome assembly GCA_009667805.1 of Leptobrachium leishanense. Lineage (NCBI taxonomy): Eukaryota > Metazoa > Chordata > Amphibia > Anura > Megophryidae > Leptobrachium > Leptobrachium leishanense. Next base: position 148,714,457 of record CM019068.1, on the reverse strand, counting down.
CACTGGCTGTTATTTTTATTGTAGTACCGTCTGTATTTTATTTTAGCCAACGATCCACCGAACAGCGCACTGACCAGCCGCCGGAAAAAGACGACAATTCGATGAACGGGGTAAAAAAAAAACCACTGCAACGTTTAAAATTTTAAACGCAGTTTGCAAAAAAAATACTGCACGAAAATGTCTGGAATTAACATATAAGGTTCTATGAATAATAATAAAAAGGTCTGTTACAGAAAAAAGAAAAACGTTATTTAAAAATTTTTACTTCCTGAAAAATGCCTAAAAGATCCTAAAAAATAAATAGACTTTTTGCTGCAGATTAAAATGATAAACGGTTTAATAAATATTCAATGAAAACAGGAGTATTTTTAACATTGAAGCCTATGGAATTCGCCTGATTAAACCTGCCGAATGAAACCACTGAACATCAGGGCATTTCACTGACATTTCTCAGCTGCTCAGTGTCTCTGAATAGATTAACCATTGCTTCTCTATGGGGGAGTGCACTGCAGTCGAACAGGCGCTGTATTTGCTGGCATTTCGCCAAAATTCGGCAAACTGCCTGCTTTCTGAATCGCTGAATGGCCACGAAATGGCACCATGCGGGGAAATTCTCTGTTCGGTGCATTTCGGCTCTCTGTGAATAACCCTGTATGTTATATATTTATGAGCAAAGATTCGCTTGGGATTTAGTGATTAATTAACACTTGAGGTCTGGAGATGGAATAATATTGCACATAACCTTATGTAAGCTCTCGAGCAGGTCCTCTCTCCTACAGTTCTATGTGTTTACCTTGTATGTATTACAGATGTGCGTTTCGTTCCGAATCAAAATTCCGATGAAATTTACCGATTCGTATTTTGGAAGTGTTTCTGATATACGAATCGGTTCCATCCGAAGCGAAAACGAATCGATTTGGACCAAAACGGAATAAAACAAATGGATTTCCTTTTTACGGATCAAGTTGTTATACCGTTTCACTTACACTCGATTCCCCATAGACAAGTAGGGCACTGTCATGTATCTTAACCCTTTCACTGCTGAGCCATTTCACCTCTGTGTGCTGAGCTCATTTTACTGTTTTGTGCTCATCATGTTTAAACGCGATTATTATTCCATAGTTGGCGCTAAGATTAGCGTTTCAATATGTAAACATTACCTCTAGGATAGGTGATTGTAACGCACGCGCACATATTAACCCTTTCGCTGCTGAGGCGTTTCACACCTCTGTGCTGAGGTCATTTTTACCGGTTTTGCTCATCATGTTTAAACGTGTTTTGAAGGCTTATTTTAGTATATGACCCAGACATATTATATATCGTTCTTTCCGTCAAACTCGGCAGATACATAATATGTCATTATTATATGTATACGTTATGTCATGTCTGTATATTATAACAAAAAATGCAATAAAATATGAATTTTCAATAATTTACAACGTGTAAAGTGTTTTTTTTCACATTTTAACATGCGAGCAATTGCGGTTATATTTTGTATGGGGTGCGCTTGTTAAAAAAATTAGAGATGGGGTCTCGTTACATTTTTTTTTGGGGAAAATTACACGATTTTTAACAAACACACCGCATACAAAAATCGTTAGTGCAGCATCATTGTTCACATTATAATTGAAATGGGAACAATATTGCTGCATTAACGAACTAAAAAAAAAAGAAAGAAAAAATGTTTATTTTTTTTTTATAATTTTTTTTAAAATATATATTTATTTATTTAAAAAAAACTTTTTTCACAGTAGTGTTTGGTATCGTTGGAACGGCCATGCTCTGGCCGATCCAACCATACCAAACTTTAACCCCTAGCTGCCACGGATCGGGAGATAGGGAGTTCCAATGAACTCCCTATCTCCACTATTGGTGGCAGTTAGGGGTTAACTCAAGGACTGACGTCATCGTGCTATGCACGATGACGCCAGTCCTCAGGGGGAGTTCCCGGAGGCTTGGCCGACATCCAAGATGTCGGCCAGCTCCGGGAAAGGATCACGAACCGGCGCTTTTCAGCACCGATTCGTGATCCGGCTCCCCAGGGGTTAATGCCAGGTACCATTTGGAAGGGCAGGCTGTGCCCTTCCAAATGGTGCCTGGGTTAACCCCCACAACGCCGCCGATCGGGAGGTCCGAAGGACCTCCCCCCTCCCTTTCAGGCGCCTCCTCCGCACATGCGGGGGGGTGGCGCCTGAATTAGGTGTCATTGCGCCGCCGCAATGACACCTAATTTCACCGGCGGCGGTTCCGGATGCTGGGCTGACATCGAGGATGTCAGCCCGCACCGGGGGGGCCAGCGATTGGCCGGAACCCGGCCGAACGCTGACCCCAAAGGGAGGATGCGCTCAGCGCGTCCTCCGCACAGTAGGAGCCATGTGGAGGACGCGCTGAGCGCTTCCTCCGCATGGAAGTGGTTAAATTCCTGAAGCTGCCCTCGTTAGTAATGCGTTTGCTATCTGTACTTTATGCATCCTATACTTAACATGGGGAGCGCCAACGTCCATTAGCGTTTCGATAAGTAAGGTATTACAAAGTCCTAGCGCTAATTACTGCAGGGACGCGCAAGACAAAACGTTAGCACCTTCTAAAAGCTGGTTCTAACGGATTCTGCATTTGCAAAATCATTTAACACCCCCTAAACCCCCCATAAATCTCATACTCCCCTCTCATCCCGCAGCGCAAACAGTGGCCCGATCCGCCGCTTCTTGTTGCCGGGAGCAGAGTGAGACTGGCAAGAACTAGTTCACAGTCTCCCTCCGTGGCGTTGTGCAAACTCGCGAGAAACCCAACCCTCAATAACGTCCTATAGACTCCAGAAGGTGACACTCGCGGCGGCACAGAAGCGCTAACGTGAGTATCCCGGCGGTTAGTGCTGCATTCTGGGTAAGTATACCCTGCTAACATGGGGACCCCACGGGGAAACCTACAGGCGCAGATTTTCCCCTTTCGCATCCACATGTTAGCGCAAACTAGGGAATAGGGTCCATAGTATTTACAGGGAGAGAAGTCACAGAAAATGAGCTGGGATTTAACCCTGTCACTACTGGAGGAGAATCAGTGCTCAGCTGGGAGGTATTTTACAGAATAAAGGGTTAATGAATGGCCTGATCGTGCTGTGTCTCCCTCCCTGTCCCTCAGTGCTGGATCCAGACAACTCACAGCTCAGTGTCTGCCATTCCCCTCCCCCAGCAGCAGCTCCTGCATCATGTGACCCCATGCAGTCACATGAGCTGTGATGTCATCAGAGTGCGTCCATTCCTCCCCCCTGTAACGTGTTGCAAGAAATTGTGTGTGACTGCGAGAAGCTGAGGTTGTGCTGGGAATGTTTGGCCCTGTCCCCTTACTACAGGCTCCATGTGACTGGAGAGGACACACATAGGAGTAGTAGAGACCGAGCTGGTGTCCTGGGAGAGGAGGCTCAGGTATGTGTGGGTGACATGTTCCACATGCTATTTATTGCATGGAAAGCTGTCTCTAGTCAGGTAATCTCATATTTTAGCGTCTTTTATTCTTGGTGATGCTGCTGTGAACTCAATATTTATACAATGTTGCAAGAAAGCTTTGAGTTGAACACTCCCACCATGCCAAGATTTTCTTTCTTTCTCATAACTTTTAGATGCCAGCCTAGGTCCTAATTAATTACCCCCTCCCCCCAGACAATTATTTTTTTACACCTGGTCATGTTTGGTATCATTGGAAAGGCCATGATCCGGCCTTTCCAAACATGACCCTCTAGCTGCCACGGATCAGGAGATCGGAGGATCCTTTGGATCCCCTCATCTCCACTTGGCAGCTAGGGGGTTGACTGGCCCACTGACATCCTCACACATATGGTGAGGATATCAGTGGTTGAGGAGACCAAGATGTCAGCCACCTCCAGGTTTGAATCACGATCCGGCAGCGAAAGTGTTAATGTTATACACCACTGAAAAGGGGAGACCCCTTTTCAGTGGTGCAAATTTTTCTTTTTGTATGTTAAATAGTTGTCTCCAAAGGGCTCCAAAGAAGCTCCCCTCCCCTTACTGAATTTTAAGGCATGCGCCTGCAGATGACATCAGGCAGCATGATGACATCATCGCGCCAGCTGGCCCCCCGGAAACGGCGCTGCAGGCTTTCAGCCTGCCAGACGGCTATGGGAGCCGGCGAGGGAGGTAAGTATCGGGCGGGCGGGAGGTTAGGAGCCTGCTGACATACCATGTACATCTGCGGGTCTAAGGGAGACCCGTGGGCGTGACATGGTACGTCAGCAGTTGGGAAGGGGTTAAAAAAGCATTTAAAACAAAAATGCATGAAAATAATAAACGGTCCTATTATTAAAAAAAATATAAAATGGTCTGGTACAGAATAAAATAAAAAAACGCCATAAAAATATAAAAGGGAATCAAAACCTAGGCCAAAAAAAAATCCAGAAAAATACCAAAAAAAAAAATAGATGAATTGCTTTTTGCTAGAACTGAAAAGAATAAACGGTTGAATAAAAACAATAATATTTTTTTTACATTGAATCCTATGGGACCTGTTTAAACCTGTCGAACTGAAGCACCAAAAAATAATGTGAATTTCGCCAACATTTCAGTGCAGTTCATAATCTCTGAATAGATTAACCATTAAAGAGCAAGAGAACTGGTACACTATAAATGAAGATAGTAAAAAAACTACTAGAAGTACTCTACAAGAAGAGGAAACAACGCTGTAGCAAGGTGTACTGGTTCTGTGCACATATATTAGGTAGGTAAGATAGCACACCTGTGGCCAGACGTACTCCAGGTAGCAGTCAATGAGAGCGGGAGTATCTCTCCCCTCAGCTAGCCCCAGAGAATCCCCCGGGGGATACAATTTGCAATAATTTAGACCACTGTATCTCTGCAGCCCTTAGAGCTAGAAGGACATGTAGCGCTCACTCCCGGAGGAGCCGCTGAAAATGAACCACGGGACAGTCTCCCCGCACTAGGGAATAAATATACTCCAGCACCGTTGTGGATTTTATAAATTATATAGTTTACTAAAGTAAAAGGCATATAATGAGACACGGTGTTCGTAGATATATTTACAGTATTTCGTATCGCGGTAAACGCGCAGCGGAAAAAGAAATGCGAGACTTCTTCGTATTTCTGAAAAATGCGCGACCGAACAGAAAAGTACAATGCTTCGTAATTACGAGAAACGCGCAGCAGAAAGAGAATACAATACTTAGTAATTCGAGAAACGCGCAGCGGAAAACAAAATAAGATGCGAATCTTTGTCCCTTTTTCGGATACTAGGGAGTGAGTCCCGAACAGGTTAAGTCCCGAACTGTGAGTGTGTGTGTGTTATGGTACCCGGGTACTATCCAACTGGCCAGTGAATCTCTTAAACAATGTCTTCGACTAGTCAAGTTGGGGCCCTGTGGGTTTTAGAAATAAACAACAGCGTGCTTTCTTGACTTTGTAAAACCGGCCTTGGAGGCCTCTCACCCATCCGCTCGATCACCAAGGCTCCGCTGACCCAGGACGTCTCTCCGCTTGAGGCCTTGCTGGGATACCGGCTACTGGATCTGTGGTCAGGCTTTCTTTGCTCCGGCCCGGACTTGTCCAGCTACCGCCTGCTCTCCCATCCAATGGACTTGCGGTACTCCTTACTCGGGGTCCTCTGCTTGTCTTGATAGCAGCTTGGGTAATGTCTGTGGGTAACTAGGGCTCCTTCTTGCAAGGCTGGATAACCCCACTTGGAATCCTGATAGGCCACACTTGCGCTCCGGCCTAGTCACGGTTCTGCTCTGCAGCACTGTGTCCTCTCTCATGCACTCCCTGGCGCGCTCTGCCGCGCTCTCCACGAGGCTCAGGATGTCACTCGGCGTATCCCACCCACTTCCTGTGTCCGCTCCCAGAGCATGCCGGGAAATGTAGTCCCAATGTCCAGTGTCTCTTATCGCGCTTGTCTCCCTCCGGTGGCCAAAAATAGGTACTGCCACAGTAAGGTTTTAAACACAGCGCTACAGACATATGAGGTATCATTGGAACGGTCTGCTTATAGCTGTTCCAGCAGGGCCACCATCAGGGCATTATGCCCCATGCTGCCGTAAGGGGCCCGGCCCGCCGGTGTCCCATCGGCGGTGCTCTTTTTAACAGCTCCGGTATCAGACTCTATGAGTCCGAATCCGGAGCTGTACTGTCTTGGTCTCTCTGTCCTGCTCTGACTGGCTGGGTGGGCCAAGCAGCATGTGTGTGCCTCCCAAGCACGCTGCTTTGGCGCTGCCCCCTCCAGTCACATGTGTGACGCACGCGATGGAGGGCCCGGCCTGGAGAAGACGGAGGGCCCGGAAGAAGGAGGAGCGGTGAGCCAGGACGTGATACTTCCTAACAAGTCTCACTTACAGACAATAATTAAATATGCTAAAATACTTTACTATACATTTCCTATAATCTCAACAATTAAATACGCTAACATACTTCATAGAGGTCTATGTAATCTCAGGAACACTTAAATACGCTAAAACAGGGCTCGGCATTTGTTTTGGCTCAGAGGCCACTTTGTGGGAGCGGAGGTGAGCGAAGGGCCGCACCTTTTAAAATGATGAATAGTGGTCGTTTAGCACAATAAATAAATTGAATAAATTTCATATCACCTATAGCTGCAAGCACATTTAATTTTAAACCAGCTTGAGACAAATATATCCTATCACTTTTCTACAATTTGTTTTGAAATCAGGAGTGAGATTGCTTGTTGAGATTCTCATCACAGCCTGCAAGTTATATATTGGTATATATGGGTATATATTGCCCCCAGCTCACATGGATATATATTGCTCACAGCTCATATGGGTATATATTGCTCACAGCTCACATGGGTATATATTGGCCCCCAGCTCACATGGGTATATATTGGCCCCCAGCTCACATGGGTATATATTGGCCCCCAGCTCACATGGGTATATATTGGCCCCCAGCTCACATGGGTATATATTGGCCCCCAGCTCACATGGGTATATATTGGCCCCCAGCTCACATGGGTATATATTGGCCCCAGCTCACATGGGTATATATTGGCCCCCAGCTCACATGTGTATATATTGGCCCCCAGCTCACATGTGTACATATTGGCCCCCAGCTCACATGTGTACATATTGGCCCCCAGCTCACATGTGTACATATTGGCCCCCAGCTCACATGTGTACATATTGGCCCCCAGCTCACATGTGTTCATATTGGCCCCAGCTCACATGTGTACATATTGGCCCCCAGCTCACATGCGTACATATTGGCCCCCAGCTCACATGCGTACATATTGGCCCCCAGCTCACATGCGTATATATTGGCCCCCAGCTCACATGCGTATATATTGGCCCCCAGCTCACATGGGTATATATTGGCCCCCAGCTCACATGGGTATATATTGGCCCCCAGCTCACATGGGTATATATTGGCCCCCAGCTCACATGGGTATATATTGGCCCCCAGCTCACATGGGTATATATTGGCCCCCAGCTCACATGGGTATATATTGGCCCCCAGCTCACATGGGTATATGGTTGCCCCCCAGCTCACATGGGTATATATTGCCCCCCAGCTCACATGGGTATATATTGCCCCCCAGCTCACATGGGTATATATTGCCCCCAGCTCACATGGGTATATATTGCCCAGGGCCCCAGCTCACCTCGTCTTCTGTGGCCCCAGGCTCCGCGTCCACCGGTGTTCTTCTACTCTAGAATTTCACGCATTTATGTGTATGTAAATTAAATCTAATAATAATGTGATACTGTGTATAGATATGTGGCACTGGATGGGTGTGTATGTGCTTGTGTGACACTAGATGGGTGTGTATGTGCTTGTGTGACACTGGATATATTTGGATGTGTGGCACTGTATAGATGTGTGCGTATTTGGGTATGCAGATGTGTGCGTATTTGGGTATGCAGATGTGTGCGTATTTGGGTATGCAGATGTGTGCGTATTTGGGTATGCAGATGTGTGCGTATTTGGGTATGCAGATGTGTGACACTGGATGGGTGTGTATGTGTGGCACTGTGGATATACAGTATTTGGATGTGTGCGTATGTGCACGTCTGACACTGGATATATTTGGATGTGTGCGTATGTGCATGTCTGACAATGGATATATTTGGATGTGTGCGTATGTGCATGTCTGACAATGGATATATTTGGACGTGTGCGTATGTGCATGTCTGACAATGGATATATTTGGATGTGTGCGTATGTGCATGTCTGACAATGGATATATTTGGATGTGTGCGTATGTGCATGTCTGACAATGGATATATTTGGATGTGTGCGTATGTGCATGTCTGACAATGGATATATTTGGATGTGTGCGTATGTGCATGTCTGACAATGGATATATTTGGATGTGTGCGTATGTGCATGTCTGACACTGGATATATTTGGATGTGTGCGTATGTGCATGTCTGACACTGGATATATTTGGATTTGTGTTTGTGTATGTGCATGTGTGACTGTGGATGTTTGACACTGTAGGTGTGTGGATAATGAACACTGTGTGTATATAGATGTGTGTACATATGCATGTGTGTCTGTGTGGCGGGTATATGGAAGGCATATAGAAGTGCAATGTGTGTAGGGGTGATAAGGATTTGTGACTGTGTGGGTTCTCTGACACGCTCATACACAGTATACATTGCTGTGAGTTTTATTGCTGTGGAACTCTGTGATCCAGTAATGTGCAGGGGTGTGGAAATTTTAAAAAAATCTACTTGTCCAACTGACGAAGTAGTAGTCCAATCTACTTTAAATTAAATCTATTTAAACACCATTTTGTTGTATGTAGAAGGGATGCACCGATACCACTTTTTTAAGACCGAGTACCGATACTTTTTTCAAGTACTCACCGATACAGAGTACCGATACTTTTATTTTATGTCATGTGACCACTTTCCAATAAGAACAGACTTCATAAAAATGCCCCCAGCTCACATGTATATATTCCCCCCCCTAGATATATGGATATTGCCCCCAGCTCATGGAGATATTGCCCCCAGCTCATGGAGATATTGCCCCCAGCTCATGGAGATATTGCCCCCAGCTCATGGAGATATTGCCCCCAGCTCATGGAGATATTGCCCCCAGCTCATGGAGATACTGCCCCCAGCTCATGGAGATACTGCCCCCAGCTCATGGAGATACTGCCCCCAAGCTCATGGAGATACTGCCCCCAAGCTCATGGAGATACTGCCCCCAAGCTCTCATGGATATATGCCCCAGCTCACGCGCAGCCCCCACTCTCTGGAACGCTCTCCCTCGTACTGTCAGACTTTCCCCTAACTTCTCTTCCTTCAAACGCTCCCTTAAAACGTTCCTATTTAGGGAAGCCTACAACCCAACTCACTGATGCAACCATCAATCACTCTCACCTTACAGTCCTCTCCTCCTGTTTCTAACCCCAACCCTCCTAGATTGTGAGTTCCTACGGGAATAGGGCCCTCATCTCCTCCTGTACTGTTTGTCAAATGTTGTTCAATGTGTTGTAACCCTGTCTATACTGTGCCTATTGTACAGCGCTGCGGAATATGCTGGCGCTTTATAAATAAAGAATAATAATAATAATAATATTGCTCCCCAGCTCAGACCCCAGACCAGACATGGGGCGGCTGTTCGAATGCTCTATCTGCATTCGGACAGCCGCCCCTGGAGCTCTCCGGCATACTTACATTCCTGAGCGGCGCCGGGAAAGTCTTCGCGCGAGCGCTCGTTGAAGGACCCTAGCCGCGATCACGTGGGACTCCCACGTGATTGCGGCTGGGGTCCTTCAACGAGCGGAAGCGCGGAAACTTTCCCGGCGCTGCTCAGGAAGGTAAGTATGCCGCTGAGAGCTCCAGGGGCGGCTGTCCGAATGCCGATAGAGCATTCGAACAGCCGCCCCAGCCCCTCGGATGCCAGCTTCTGGTATCGGGGGCATCCTTGGAATTAGTCCGCAGTCCGGCGGGCTGCGTCTCAAAAAAAACTACTCGCCCGGCGCCCGGATCTTCATGTCCCGGGCGGCGGGCAATATAATTCCCACACCCCTGATGTGCAGTGTGTATGAGGAGTGAGTTTTATTGCTGTGGAACTCTGTGATACATGGGTATGTTTAATTTCCCAACGTGGCCCCACGGACTAGTCAATGATATTACACTTCGTATTTGGCCGCAACGCCTTTGTTTCGCCTCCGCCTACAGTCCAGCTGGGCAAACTTCTCTGATAATCATATTGTTCATACTGACCAACTTAAATTATTTTGGGAAACCTCTAAGCCTGTCCTTCGTGGCCAAATTATTTCTTACGTAGCCTCACGTTACAAACAATGGCAGCAATCTTTGACTTTACTTGAATCCGCCTTCTGGACTGCACACACTGCATACAAATAATTCTCGTCTTCAAAGAATAGTGATCTTTACTTTCAGGCTAATCAGATTCTGGAGATGGCTATACACACCAAGGCATTTCTAGATCGTCATCTGGCACCACGCCTCTCACCTCACCATCGGGAAGCCCTGGAACAGAGAGGAAGATGGGGGGACACCATCAACTCACTTAAATCTGGTAAAGCACCATTTCCAGACGGCCTGACCGCAGACTACTATAAAATTTTGAAAGCTCAAGCAGCCATGTTTAACAACATTTATATCTCTGGTAATTCGATAGACTCTCTCAATGCAGCACATACCATCCTCCTCCCCAAGCTTAGTGATGGTGCGGTGAGGACAGCGCTTCCTTAAAATGATAATTCCAGTGAAAAATGTTGTCACGCTTCCAGTGCTGCTCCACCCCTGAACCTGCATTCTGGATCAGCATTCAGCAGTTAATCCATTAAACACCAAACCACGTCACACCACACACTCGCAATAAAGGGCTACGCCCCATTCATACCGGTGCTTCATCATTGTTCTTCATCCCTCACAGAGAGAAGTGCTGTGCTCTGTCGCTCCTGTATATCCCCAGCCTTGTCTTGGATCCTATCCCAGTATCTGCTCCTGCATTTCTTCTAACTTCAAACCACTCACCATATCCTTGGATTCCTGCTCCAGTAACCGCACTCACCATCAACCATATTTGCAATGTGGTCAATCTATCTGTGTCTGTGCAGCATACTGCACACTGTGCTCATACCATGGCTTTTACTCTGGTGCCACCCCGGTACAGAGCGTGACAATTTTTTTTTATCCTCTTTTTTTTGTGTTTTCAATCGTGTTCAAGCCTCAGAGGAAACACAAAAAGCAAGACATAGTGCGACCCATCTGTGTGTTATATAGGTGATAAAGTCAGATATAACCTCACGTTTGGTGGTGTCACAAATCGGACACCAGATGTAACAGCAGCTGGAAAGAATTAGAAGGGGTACCGGATCCCCTCTCAGCGATCAGTCTCCTGCTCAGTTCCCCTGTTAAAATAGTTGCTGAGACCAAAGTTAAAGGTAAAATTTATTTTATTGTAAGTAATAAAATAAATACAGCCGATCGAGCATTTTGAGGCTTACGCCGCGTTATGGGGCAGGCTGCTGGATTATCGCCCGTCCCGTAAATATCACGCTAAAACGGGGATGCTAAGGAGAAACCTGCAGGTACAGGTTTAACTGCTTAGCGTCCCGGTTTTATCGTGAACTTTGTGATATGGTTCTTACCTTCTGTCCAGTGATACTGGGCTCCCCTTCCTCTTCCTCTCCATTTTTTCTGAATGCGGGCGTCCCTGGGGTTCTTACGAAATTTGTCTATCATATGTAAACAACTTCTGTATCTATCAATAGCGCAGAGCTGCACACGCACAAACAACTTGCAGCTGGTATCTCCATGTAACCTTCCACTTCATATAGTGGTACCAGTCAAGTGGTGCTGGAAGGGCAGGAGAGGAGGGGGTACTTCACCCAGCGTGACCACTGTAATAAGCTTAAGCGATCAGGGTGCAAATAGCCCCTTAGTTGGAAGAAGTGTGTCGATGCTGCTCTGGGCTTCATTTCTGCTTCACACAACACCGGGCGACCTCTAACATGCATAATATTTATCTCCAGTTTCAGGAAAACTGTGCTTCCTCTAATCGTTCCTTTCCACAAGAACTGGGTGTCCGGATAAACTGCAATAATGAATAAAGACAAAGCCAGGGATCCGATGAGCCAGAGGATCCTGGACCTAACGCTGGAGATCATCTTTCTGGTGACTGGAGAGGTAAGCGATTCTATGAAATTCACATATTACTGATGATCTTTAATAACCCCGGAGATGTCTTGGTTGCACCATGCTGGAAGTCACCATGGCTCTGCTTGGTTTGTGGTCACTTCGACAGACTTCTCTTCCCTTCAAGGATTTGGTAGAGGGCGAGGAATGCCACTTTAAATGTAGCCCCCCCTCCCCTCATTTCACCACCTCCTACACCTGGTTCTCGTCTATGGAGACTGTTGATTGACATAGCCTGATCTGTCACAACATTAATAAATACAACCGTAATGGCTGCAATCCCCTAACATGTGTTTTTTAGTGGGGCTTCTGAGTGGCTGATTTGCATAAAGTATAGAAAATTCAGAGCACGCCATTACAATACAGGCAAAAGATAATAAAAACTCCTAACAAATGATGGAGATTTAGTTACAAGATGTGATCACATAGTGCATAAGTCTGTCAGAGTGCCAATGTACCTCCTCATCATCAGGTCCTACTCTATGCCAACCTAATGTCTGCTCTTTTGCGATATACTCACTTACTTTGAACATGCATGCCTAGCTCTTCTGTGTGACCAGAGAGGCGAGCCTTCACTCCCCACGAGCACTGATTTTAAGCCTCTGGCAACTCCGACCCTGATATTGGTTTGCCGGCTATCTTTCTTCGCACCACCTTTTGGTAGGCACTGATCACTGCAAACCAGGAACACCCCACACATCTTGCTGTTTTGGAGATGCTCTGCCCTGGTCGTCTAGCCATCAATATTTGTTCCTGTCCAAGTCACGCAGATCTTTTCATTTCCCGGAATAAAATGTGCCATTTTAGAAAAATGATCAACAACGACAAAAATGACCGTATGACCAGACGAAGGGGGCAGTTCTACCAAGAAGTCCATGGCTAAATGGGACCAGGGACGTTCAGGTACAGGTAACGGTTGAAGGCCAGTGGGTCTAAGATGGGAGGATTTAGAACAATTACACACTGGACAGGTAGCAACAAAGTCCTTAACATCCTTAGCAAGCGTAGACCACCAAAGGTGTCTTCTGATATGAGATAGAGTTTTCTCTCTACCAAAATGACCAGCAAACTTAGATTCATGAAACAGTCGTAGGACCACTAGGACTTCTTCAGGAGGAACGAATAATTTATCGGGTGGTTTGGACGAAGGTGCTAGAGCTTGTTTAGATAGATTGATTCTCCACTGTGGAGGCTCTTACTGAGTATTCAGAGAAGCCAGGATTTTTTCCTCAGGTACAATGGGAGCTGGTACTAGGGATTGAGTAGACATGGGCTCGTGCTGTCTGGAAAGTGCGTCAGCTTTAACATTTTTAGATCCGGGTCTGTAAGAAATGACAATCAAATCGAGTAAGGAAGAGAGCCCATCGGGCTTGTCTGGGGTTCAATCTCCTAGCTTCAGACAGGTAGGTCAAATTCTTATGGTCAGTCAGTATAGAGAATGTAATGTACAATTAGACCCCTCTAAGAGGTGACGCCACTCCTTCAGGGCCAATATGATGGCCAACAATTCCCTGTCTCCGATGTCATAACGGGTCTCAGTAGGTGACAACTTTCTAGAGAAAAACCCGCAGGGTAACATAGGTTTGTCTTCCGCAGTGCGTTGGGACAGCACAGCTCCCACCCCAGTCTCTGAGGCGTCTACTTCTAATATGAAGGGTTTGGTGGGGTCAGGGTGATTAAGAATGGGTGCGGTGGAGAAAGCGGCTTTCAGGTTTTCAAATGCCTCCAAAGCGGTGGAAGGCCAATTCAGAGTGTCAGTCCCCTTTTTGGTCAAAGCCGTAATAGGTGCTATGATGGACGAGAACCCCTTAATAAACCTTCTATAATAGTTAGAGAAGCCGATGAATCGTTGAATGGCCTTGAGACCCTTGGGGAGAGGCCAATGAATGATCGCATCTAGTTTCTTGGGATCCATCATAAAGCCAGAAGAGGAGATCACATAGCCCAAAAACTGTACTTGCTGCACGTCAAACATTTTTCGAGTTTACAGTACAGACCGTTAGACAATAACTTGGACAGGACTAGCCGTACATGTTGGTGGTGGGTTTTCAGGTCAGGGGAATGTATCAGGACATCGTCAAGATAAACCACGACAAAACATGGAGTGTATTCTCTCAATACATCATTAATGAATGCTTGAAAAACTGCTGGAGCGTTGCATAGGCCAAAGGGCATAACCAGATATTCATAGTGCCCGAGTCTAGTATTAAAGGCAGTTTTCCACTCATCCCCTTTTCTGATGCATATCAAGTTGTAGGCCCCCCTAAGATCCAATTTAGTGAACACCTTGGAGTATTTCAGGCGATCAAACAACTCAGGGATGAGTGGGATAGGATAGGTGTTTTTTACGGTTATCTTGTTTAAACCACGGAAATCGATACACGGTCTGAGATCTCCCTCCTTCTTTCGAACAAAAAAGAACCCTGCTCCAGCTGGAGAAGAAGAGGAGCGAATAAACTCCTTTTGGAGGGAATCAGTGATATATTCCTCCAATACCCTATTCTCCCTCTCAGACAATGGATAGACCGCCCCCCTGGGGAGGAATGGTACCTGGGAGAAGGTCGATGGCGCAATCGTAGGGACGATGCGGGGGTAATTTATCGGCCTCTCTCTTATCGAACACGGGGGCCAAATCAGAATATGGAGGAGGAATAGCCATGGTGAGAGGTGGAGACGTGGGCACGTTAAGGGTGTTGACAGACAAGGGGATCTGAATACGAGAGCAATCTTACGAGCTCGCCAATCAATAACAGGGTTATGACGAGTTAACCATGGGTAACCGAGTACGATAGGATAGGAAGGAGATGCAATGGCATGGAAAAACATATTTTCTTTGACATAGTCCTATCCCAACAGAAATGTTCTGAGTTTCAAACAAGACAAAAGGGGTTTCAAGGGGTCTGCCATCAATGGCTTGTACAAGTAACAGTGTTTTCTTTTCAACAAGAGGGATTGCATGTTTGCGAGCCTAAACCTAAATCGATAAAGTTATCGGCAGCACCAGAGTCGACTAGGGCATAGAGATGTACCGGGTTACGGGAACTCTCCCAGGATAGAGTAACCGGAACCCGGAGTCTATTTTCCAGTTTAGGGGACGAGGGAAAAGTACCTAAGAGCTGTCCCCAAAGGGCACTTAGGCATGAGAGTTTCCCGACGGACCCTGGGGACGTTTGGGACAACCTTTAAGAAAGTGACCCCCTAATCCACAATACAGACATAAACCTTCACGTCGACGGCGTTGTTTCTCACTGTCGGGGAGCTTGGTGCTATCCAAATGCATAGGTTCGGGAGGAGAAGGTGACTCAGGGAGCAAAGGTAAAGAAAACCGGGGGGGGGGTGTCCTAACAACAGGTAGTCTTTTAGACCTCTCTTTGGTATTTTTACGATGGCGAAGACGTTCATCTATGAAGGACAAGTAGGTGATTAAGTCCTCCAGATCCTCGGGAAGATCTCTGGCTGCTACTTCGTCCTGAAGCTCATCATTTAACCCCTCAGAAAAAACGGCTACCAAAGCCTCATTATTCCAATTTAACTCAGAAGCCAAAGATCTAAACTCTAGTGCGTAATCCCCCAAGGATTTCGTACCCTGGCGCAGGCGCAACAAGGACTTGGCGGCATTGGTTTTACGTCCAGGAGGATCAAACACTCTTCGAAAGGCTGACATAAATTCCCGATAATTGTAAACAATAGGTTTATCAGTATCCCAGAGAGGATTAGCCCAACATAATGCTTTATCGGTAAGATGGTTGATAACGAAGGCAATTTTAGCACGATCTGTAGGGTAAAACCACGGGGTTAATTCAAAGTGGATAGAGATCTGGTTTAAAAAACCTCTACAGGCGATCGGATCACCTCCATAACGTACCGGAGGTAGCAAGTTAGGACACGGAGTAGGTACAGAAAAAGGTTCAGAAGGGGGCGGATTAACTGGAGGCGAAACCTCTACCTGGGTAGGAGCAGTACAATTTAGCAGAGTTTGGAGGGCTTGGGTGAACTGATCAAGACGACGATCCTGATCCTCCAAACGGCTTTCTAAACCAGACAGTTGCTGAGCGGTCCCTGCTAGGTCCATGGCCCTTTCGTGATGTCAGGCAGACACATGTATCCGAGGGTAGCTACGGTCGGCCCAATAAGGAAAGAGGAGACTCAGAACTAATTGCGATACCAGTCCTTAAGGTGGCTGGGTTACGCAGTAGCGATAGGTGAACCTATAAGGCAGGGAAAGGAAGGATGACAGAAACCAGTCCTTAGTGTGGCTGGTAAAAGGACAGGCAAGTAAAGAAATACGAGGCGGTCTCCTGAAGCAATAGAGGTACCAGGTAAGATACTACTAGCCCAGGTAATAGGGAGAAACCAAAAGTAAGGTCAATTTCCAAAAGCCGGGTCAGAGGATAATAGAGGTACTCAGGTCAGTAGCCAAAAGCCAGGTCATACACAAATAAATCAATCAGAAATATCCGAATACAGCACCAAGGGTCAAGCAAGCTAAAACCACGAAAGGGCAAAGAAAAAGGCAAAAAGCAGGTTTAAATCTCGCGCCCTGCCTCCCGATTGGCCAACACGATCACATGGTGCAGAAAGGTCCGCGGTGGAAGCGTGATGACGTCACGCCGCTGGGAGGCATCAAACCCGGAAGAGACGATGGCATGCGCGCATAGGGCGCAAGGAAGGGCTGCGAGGGAGATGCAGCCCTCGAGAGCGCAACGATGGACGCCGGAGCCGCGCCAGCCGCCGGTTCATAACAATTATAAAATGTATTTTTATAATTATTATATATAATTGAAATGTCCCAGTGGGTGTACAATGCTGAGGAGACTTATGCCATCCTGGTGTCCGAGTCTGAAGCATCTGTGTCTGACTCCGACTCTGATTTTGACCCTGCCAGGTGCTCAGAAACATCACTGGATAAATCTTCTCTGCTAGTGATGTATCTACTTATGTTTCTGAGGCTGATTAGGGGCCACCTGCCAGCAGGAGACGCACTGCTCCAGCTGAGGAGTGGGTAGAGGCCAGATATCCCTCCTTTTACTTTGAATCCTGGCATCAATATTGATGTCACAGGATTTACCCCACGCAGTTCATGCAGATATTTCTGGGGGATGATATATTGGGCCACATTGTTGGCCAAACAAATCTCTATGCAGATCAATTCCGTGCTGCTAAGCCAGAGTCCTATTTGGCAAAGCAGCTATGGAACCCCCTTGATGTGCCAGAGCTTCTGAAATTCTGGGCACTATGCTGATGGGCATCATAAAGAAGCCCTCAACCCGCTCCTACTGGAGCAGTAGCCCCATCTGCTCTACCTCAATTTATCCCCAAACAATGTCACATAGAAGGTATGAAAAGATTCTTCGTTTCATGCACTTCAGTGACAGCAGACTGTGCCCCCCTAAAGAGCATCTCCAGTTTGACAGGCTGTATAAAATCTGCCCCCTGATTACCCACTTCGCCCCAGGTTTGCAGAGGCTTATACACCTCGAAGGAATATCTGCGTGGATAAATCCCTAATGAAGTATAAGGGAAGGCTGGGATTCAAGCAGTATTCCTTCCAAGCGCTTCAGATATGGAGTGAAGGTGTATAAGCTCTGTGACAGCAAGAGTGGGTATACTCAGGCCTTCTGGGTGTACGAGGGAAAGGATAGCACCCTGACCCTCAAGGTTGCCCAGAACACCTGGGAACCAGTGGCAAGATTGTGTGGGACATAATTTTTCCCCTCATGAACCAAAGGTACTACTTGTATATTGACAATATTTATACAAGTGTCCCTTTGTTTAAGCTACTGTATTGTTTCAATACAGTACTATACGCAAAAAACGCATAGGGTTCCCAACACCACTTGCCCACACCCGGCTAAAAAGGGGGAAGACCTCAGCTCTTTGCCAAGAGGAGCTGTTGGCAGTCAAGTACAGAGACAAGATGGGTGTATACCTTCTCACCACTATCCACTCAGAGATCTGTGGAGGTCTCTGTGTCCTCAGCTCTGCCACGTACAAGGAAGCCAGTGTGCATCAATGCCTATAACCGGCATATGGGTGGGGTTGATCTGACAGATCAGCTGCTACAACCCTACCAAATAATGCGGAAGACAAGAGCCTGGTACAAAAAGGTTGCAATTTACCTAATGCACATTGCAACCCACAATGCATTTTTTTAAATAAAATGGGGTATGCATAAAGGACCCCAGAAAGTAGATATGCAAAGAAAATATGTCAAATTAGAAATTCAATACAATTTATGCCTAAAGTACAATGTGTATGAAAAAATAACACAAAAAGTGACTACCTTAAGGTTTGACAAAGACTGGTGGTAGAACTAGTGCGTGGAAAGTGTTAAAATACCACTATTTGAACTACCCTAGGGTGTGTAATTACTAGAAATATATGGTTTGATGGGGGGTAAATTACTTTGCCCGGCTTCAAAAATGTCCCAAATAGGATGTGGGTGATGGGCATGATGACTGAAGGTGAAAATTCCAAGTTGGAAAACTGAAATGCACACTCCCCAAATAAGGCCTTTTAGCCCTCAAGTAACCTGACATACCTATGCATGGGTTGTATCACTTTACTCAGAAGATGTTGCTGAACATGTATTATTGGGGTGTTGTTTTCCAGTAACCCTTAAAGTTCTCAGTACATGTATTCTTAAATTGTAAAAAATTGTAAAAAAAAAAAAGTCCCCCCCACCCCTCTATTTGGTATAGATTGGTGGTAAAATGGTTGCATTAAAAAAGTAGAAATATCCCAAGGTTAATACGTCGGGTTGTGTACTTTTAAAAAATATGTACATGTGGAGGGTTATTCAGGTATTAGTGACAGATATCAGTGTTACAATGTCACTATCACTAATTTTGAAAATAAACCCTTTGAAAATAGCAAAGTGCTACTTGCACTTATTGTTGTATAAGATGGGGGGGGACGCAATGAATATGTAAACATTGAATGAGTATTGCTAAACTCAGGACAAAATTCTGAAAAGAAATTAAGCAAAGTTTTTTGTTGTTTTTTTGTGGGTTTTTTACGGTTGCAGATGCATAAGAGATTTTGGGGGTCAAAGTACAAAAAGTTGGGTTTTTTTCATATTTCACTTTTTTATAGTAAATTCTGATATGATGGGAAAAATGGTTTCTTTAGAAAGTCCATTTAATGATGAGAAAATTAGTATATAATATGTGTGGGAACAGTAAACGAGTAAGAGGAAAATTAGACCTAAACACAAAGGGGTTAATGATTGTCCTTTGTAAATAAAGGTTACAGCATATCATACAGCACACTATGGAAATAAGAGCAGAGAGTGTAACTTTAAGAAAAGGATCATGGGCTCCCATGCTTGAACATGATTATACTCGTAAAAGGCTAATATCTCTATTGCTGTCACTTTCAATGTTTAGGATCACTTGGTGGTGAAGATACTCCATGAGATGGTCACTGACAACAGTGCCCACCAAATATCAGAAGGAGGATACTGCAGGACCCAAAGCTTCAATATGGAGCCTCCACCTCACTCAGGAATCCATGAGCAAAACCATGAGAAGATCCTGGAACTGAGCAATAAGATCATCCAGCTGCTGACTGGAGAGGTGAGGCTGCTGGGAATGGGACATTATACGGTAAAACCAAGGGATGTGTCTGGATGGTGACTGTGTCATTGTGTGAAACAGCGACAAAATATTCTATCCATGGGATCCATAGAGCACCTGGAAGCCGGTGATGTATCAATACACTGTGTCATGCCAGCTAGTCATGCTGTCTGTCCATGCCGCAGTTAGGCCTCCTGGGCAGAGCAGGCGCCATTCTGACCATCTCTTATTATAATCATCATTTATATAGCGCCAACAGTTTCTGCAGTGCTTTACAAAACGCTTTACAGTAACAAAAAGGGAACAATATACGGATAAATGGACATAGGATGAAAACACTAGGTGTAGAGAGCCCTGCTCATAGGAGCAGGTGTTGTTTGGCAGTATCCCTTATTGGTTATCTGTTATGATTCTGTGTACCGACCTCTGGCTTTGTATTTGTACTGTGCTCTTTCACCTTTCCCCGTGGGTTCAGCATTTCTGTGTATTGTCCTCGGGTTTATATTGATATTCTTCTTTTTTTTGTAATTATTTATGCTTTTCAAGTCACAACAAAAAGGTAGACTTACCACAAAAAATAGGCCACACAGGGCCAACATAACAACTCGCAGAGATACTGCGCAGCGAGGAAAAAAACATTAAAGATCTGCAAGGAGAGGAGCAGGTGTCTCAAAAAAAAATCAACATGGGGCAGACAGCCTGGAGTCAGCGAGGAATAAAACAAAAAGGGGGTTGAGAGATGAAGGTGAGAGGAGGATGGAGGAAAGATAACAAGAAATAAAAAACACCTCACGAACGGGATGGGATGAAAGCCACTACAAGGTCAACTAGGCAATTTTGCCAAGCAGGGCATAGCGAGTGCCATTCCAAAGTGTCCAAAAAAGAAAAAGGTCCAAGTCCATAAATCTAGTCCTGGTCAGAAGGCTTTGCAGCCGGTGGTGACGCGACAGGTCCCCATCAGCACCTGCCTGTCGGCAAACCCAGAGCCAGGAGGTGAGCCCGGGTCTCCCCCGATGCCGCTGCTGCCTTCCTGACCCGGATATCTTATCTGAGAGGAGGTAGCAAGCTGAATTTCATCCAAGGTGCAGGAATGGGTGCCGAGCTCTGCAACCTCGGAATGGATGGACATTATGTTGGAGTGCACCTCCGCATACTCCTGGGTGCAAGAAGAGCAGGCTTCCTCCAAGAGGGCACTAATGTCCTTTCTCGTCGCCAGGGTTAGCCGGGAAGGTAGGCTACGCAGCATGCGAGGGTTCCGCAAGGTCCAAATCACCGCAGACCCCAGCAACAACCAGGGATTGGGACAGATTGCACAGCTCCCTTGAGCCGGCTAGAGCGTTGCAGATATCTGGTGGACGTGAACTCATTAGAAACATAGAAAAATGTCGGCGGATAAGAACCTTTCGGCCCATCTAGTCTGCCCAATTACATGGATACTTTACCTGGATTTATCTTTTGTTTGGGATAGCCTTATGCCTATCCCATGCCTGCTTAAATTCAATTACTGTTTTGGCCTCTACCACTTCAACTACATCCAGTGGTGTATTTAGGTTTTGTGCTGCCCTAGGCCTGACTAAACTCGTGCACCCCCTAATTTAAATTTGAGGCACCCCTTCCTGTCAAGGGCACACCTCTTCCTGGTTAATCCCCACCCTTCCTCTTTAAGCTCCGCCTTTTCCTCTCTTTATATTAAAAGTGGATACCAAGTGCCTACTTGTATATTTTGTATACCATTTCAAATGTATCTATTGAGATAAATAAAATTATGAAATGTTTAAATTCAAGCATTTTTACAAAGAACAGCCACGCATGTCAAGTATACTGGATCACAGCCGCTCTAATTGGTTGAACAATAAAATCCACAGAAACGTGCACTGCATATGAGTGTATCACAGAGCTGCACAGCAATAAAATCCACAGAAATGGGCACTGTGTATGAGCATATCAGAACTGCACAGCAATAAAAATCACAGTAATGTGCAGTGTGTATGAGCGTATCCCAGAGCTCCAGGGCAATAAAACTCACAGTAATATGCAGTGTGTATCACAGAATCCACAGCAATAAAACTCCCAGCAATGCAATGTGCGGTGTGTATGAGTGCATCAGAATCCACTGCAATAAGACTCCCAGCAAACCGAGTGAATATGCACAGCAATTATTTATTCTAGATTTACCGACCTCCGTCCACGGTAGGGCTGTATGCAGAGTCAGCAGGGACTGTGTACGGGTTCAGCAGGAGGTCCCTCCAGGCCACGTTTCAATGTTAAAAATATTCCCGTTTTTATGCAATATCTAATAAACCATTTATTATTTTAATCTGCAGTAAAAAGTCTTTATTATTTTTTTTTTTTTTTTTTTAGTACCTTTTAGTAATTTTTCAGCAAAATTCCCCCCCCTTTTTTTTTTTTTTTAAGAGCGGTTTTTCTTTTTTCTGTAACAGAACTTTTTATTATCAATCATAGGATCTTACAGTTGTGTTCAAAATTATTCAACCCCCACTGAAATTGAGTGTTTTGGCCAGTTTGACATTGATTTTGATCATTCAGTCATCTTGCTTACAATTAAATCAAAGAGGCACGTGTAGGTCAGACAAATATAACATAACGTTTATAATGAAATAACCACAAATGTCTTTTCTGTGCTCACATCATTATCAGTTTTATTCAACCCCCAAGTGACATTCAATCTTAGTACTTAGTACAACATCCTTTTACAGTTATAACAGCTTTTAAACGTGAAGCATAGCTTGACACAAGTGTCTTGCAGCGATCTACGGGTATCTTCGCCCATTCGTCATGGGCAAAAGGCTCCAGTTCAGTCACATTCTTAGGCTTGCGCACTGCAACTGCTTTCTTTAAGTCCCACCAGAGGTTCTCAATCGGATTTAAGTCAGGTGACTGCGATGGCCACTCCAAAATGTTTCAGCCTTTAATCTGCAAGCATGCTCTAGTGGACTTGGAGGTATGCTTGGGATCATTGTCCTGTTGAAAGGTCCAACGTCTCCCAAGCCTCAGGTTTGTGACGGACTGCATCACATTGTCATCCAATATCTCCTGGTACTGAAGAGAATTCATGGTACCTTGCACACGCTGAAGCTTCCCTGTACCTGCAGAAGCAAAACAGCCCCAAAGCATGATTAACCCCCGCCATGCTTCACAGTAGGCAAGGTGTTCTTTTCTTCATAGGCCTTGTTCTTCCTCCTCCAAACATAGCGTTGATCCATGGGCCCAAACAGTTCTAATTTTGTTTCATCAGTCCACAGAACACTATCCAAAAACTTCTGTGGTTTGTCCACATGACTTTTGGCATACTGCAGTCGACTCTTCTTATTCTTTGGAGACAGCAAGGGGGTGCGCCTGGGAGTTCTGGCATGGAGGCCTTCATTACGCAGTGTGCGCCGTATTGTCTGAGCTGAAACTTCAGTACCCACATCTGACAAATCTTTTCTCAGTTCCTCAGCAGTCACACGGGGACTTTTCTCCACTCTACGCTTCAGGTAGCGCACAGCAGTCGAAGTCAGCATCTTCTTTCTGCCACGACCAGGTAGCGTTTCAACAGTGCCCTTTGCCTTGAATTTGCGAATGATGCTTCCTATGATCTCTCTTGGTATGTTTAACATCTTTGCAATCTTCTTATAGCCATTGCCCTTCCTGTGAAGAGTAATCACCTCTTCTCTTGTCTTCCTGGACCATTCTCTTGACTTCACCATGTTTGTAACCACACCAGTAAATGTCTAGAAGGAGCTGAGTATCACAGTCATTTTAAAGCTGTCTAATTGGTGCTTATTATGCTTTATTGCTGCTCCGTGACATCCACAGGTGTTTTCAATACCTGATTGAAAACACTTGAATGAACCTCTGTTCTTCAGAGTGGTAGTCTTTAAGGGGTTGAATAATTGTGTCAATGAAGAATTCACAAAAGAAACATTTACTACTGTATTACAAAACCAATTGATGTCATTTTAGTTGCATATGGTTCTTTTAAAAAGTCCTTGTAGGATTTCATTCTGAATACAATTACAAATGTACACTAAATTCCCTAAAACCCTTTACAGCATTGGGGGTTGAATAATTTTGAACACAACTGTATATGTAAATTCCAGACATTTTCGTTCAGTAGTTCTTTTGAAAACAGCAGGCCACGGGTTTGCGGTGGCAGCATTCAGCGGCCGACTCCATGCACTTTGGGGACCCTGCATTGAATGGTGAATTCACTTCAGGGTGGGGAAATTTTATTCCCCTAAGTGCAGGGAACTACAGAACAGCAAAATGTTGGCGTCATTTCGGTGCTCTGTGAGTAACCCATTTAGTGGTGAGGTTTTTTGCTGCCCCCTGGAAAGTGAAAGCCTAGGCCTTGCCTACCCAGGACATACTTTAAAATTTGTGAAATCTCAATGTATCCTTCCTGGCAAAATAGTTTGCAAAAGTCAAAAAATATATATATTTTTTTTTTAGGGGTGAGGCCACCAGTGCGGGCCGCCACCCCCTGGAAAGTGCCGCCCTAGGCCCAGGCCTTGTTGGCCTAGGCCAAAATACACCACTGACTACACCAATCCATTTATCATGCTTACCCAATGCAAGGATGGCAGGGATAGATGGAGCATGAGGCGGCAAGATTGGGGCCGACACCTCTCCACACCAGGCCTGAGGAGCAGCGCCTCACAGGCAAGGCGGACATGCAGGACTCTGACGGGCCAAATGAACCAGGCTCCTGGTTCCCCTATCTCTGCGGTACAGGGAGAAGGGAATAGCAGCATAAAGATGAAAATCAAGGAATAACCACAGGAGCTGCTCTAATGTGCGACCGTTGTCTTCCAGCACCTAGCCACGCCCCCTATATTGATATTCTTTATTCAGCTTAGATCTGGCCATTCTAAGGACCAGCCTGTCAGATAAGAGGTTTCCTCGCTTAACTGGGTTTTGTCTGCATGCTGGGTTACTCGTTATTCGTGACATACGGTGTATGCTGAGCTGTGTGCAGGACATTTAACTGCAGGTTTATCATTGTGTTTGTCAGGTTCCTATACGATGCGAGGATGTCTCTGTCTATCTCTCCATGGAGGAGTGGGAGTATTTAGAAGGACACCGGGATCTCTACGAGCACGTCACGAGGGAAAATCACCGGCCAGTTATGGCACTTGGTAAGCGAAGGTTTAATTCTCATAATGGCGTCGCGCCCATACTCACGGGAGCGGCTGCAACAGCCTGGAGTAACAGCCCAGTTAATGTATAAAACATAAGGGAAAAAGGTGTCATCTGCGCTCGTTTCTATGTATTTCCATGTACAACAAAACACTGAGGTTTAAGTTTGTTTCAATGGCCATTGCAACGTAAGTTCACTCGCCCCTTCAAGGCACCTCTTTGTAGAGTGAGTACCTAACCAATGTACCAAAAGCCGCTCTACTGAGCAGCTCCATGCCTCTCCTGCTGCTTTTCAGCTAAGGAGAGGCAGAAAGATGGTGCCTTGAAGGGGCGAGTGAGCTTACGTTGCAATGGCCATTGAGACAAACCTCATAGTGTTTTCTTGTACATGGAAATACATAGAAACGAGCGCAGATGACACCTTTTTCCCTTAATTCTCCTAATCTTTGTGTCAAACACTAGAGAAATGTGTCCAAACAACAAACTGAAATGTTCGCTGTGCGTCTGATAGACTCGTTCCTG
This sequence comes from Leptobrachium leishanense, assembly GCA_009667805.1. NCBI lineage: Eukaryota > Metazoa > Chordata > Amphibia > Anura > Megophryidae > Leptobrachium > Leptobrachium leishanense. The sequence goes on along the minus strand of CM019068.1, from coordinate 148,689,056 downwards.
AATGAACTTCTCACGTGTTAATGTGGTTTTCCCTTTCAATAGATAAATCTGTATCTGGTGAATCGCACACTCCGGTTTCTTTATCTGATTCTGGAAATAAATCTATAACCAATAATGTGGAGCAGCATCTTAACAAGCAAACAAAAGGACGAGCTGAATCTGCAACGAATACTGACCAAGAATCCCTGGCTTCTGGAGAAGAACAAGTCCCAAATAAAACCAATTATTCAACCATAAAATGTACAGAATATTCACCTAGTGATATTAAGCAGGAACCGGCCTCTTGTGAAGAAGAAAATCTCACAGACGTAAATTACAAAGGAAATTCAGCTTCTTCTGACATGGGGAAAGCCTCATATTCTAAGTCTGACCTTGTGATGCCTGAAACAAATTGCAAAGAAGAAACCTTTTCATCGGAGTCGGCCCTTATCCAACAACATCTTGAAATCTCATGTTCTGAATGTGAGAAACAGTTTACAAATGGCATCGCTCTAAAAAAGCATCAGAGGATTCATACAGGAAAAAAAAAGTTGAAATGCCATGAGTGTGGGAAATGTTTTACTTGGCCCTCATCGCTTGCAAGACATAAACTGATTCACATAGAAGAAAAAACATTTAAATGTATTGAATGTGGGAAAGCATTTACCACGGCTTTACATCTTGCAAGACATAAAATTAATCACACAGGAGAAAAACCTTTTAAATGCACAGAATGTGGGAAATGTTTCAATTGGGCCTCCTGTCTTTTAACACATAAAATGAGTCACACATTAGAAAGACCATTTAAATGCAAAGAATGTGGGAAATGTTTCAATCAGGCCTCAACTCTCGCAGCACATAAAATGATTCACACAGGAGAAAAACCTTTTAAATGCACTGAATGTGGGAAATGTTTTAATCGGGCCTCCAATCTATCAACACATAAAATAATTCACACACAAGAAAAACCATTTAAATGTTCTGAATGTGGAAAAGGTTTTACTGTGGCTTTATCTCTTGCAAATCATAAAATGATTCACACAGGAGAAAAACCTTTTAAATGCACAGAATGTGGCAAATGTTTCAATCAGGCCTCAACTCTCAGAACACATAAAAAGATTCACACAGGAGAAAAAACTTTTAAATGCTCAGAATGTGGAAAAGGTTTTACTGTGGCTTTATCTCTTGCAAATCATAAAATGATTCACACAGGAGAAAAACCTTTTAAATGCTCAGAATGTGGGAAATGTTTCAATTGGGCCTCCAGGCTTGCAACACATGCAAAGATTCACAAAAAATAGAAAAATCTTTAAAATGCACTCAATGAGCTACATGTTTCACGCAAGCCTTATCTATTGTAACACATTCAATTATTGCCGCTGGATAAAAAACATTTCAGTGCCTTTAATTGGAAATGTAAAAACTTTTCTTGTCTGTTTTGTGTTTTTGATCACAGGTGAAAAACCCTTTTAATGTAATGAAAGTGGAAACCACTTCATCCGGTCCTCACATCATCCCTCACATATAAGAGGTTATTCATATGCACCACTGTTTGCCACTGCTGCAACTACAGTGAAGATCTGTCATGCAGACTGGGAAATGTCATACAGTGGCACACAATACTAGCAGAGTTGTTTCCAGGTAAATACCTGAACCCCATAGTGACCAAGGATGTACAGGTATGTCCTGCGAGAACGGTTACTTATCGAATAAGGACGTACCCTGTATGTCATATCACAAGGGAGGCTCTACCTCCCTATACTCACCTCTCTGGCCGGGTCCTGCGGTGGTCTGACTTCCTTGAATTCATACCACCACATTTAAGGCTCCAGCTGTTGCACTGACGACATTTTCAGGCACCTCCCTCCTAGCTGTCCAGTGGTGGAGGATTCCCATATTGTGACATTCTCCAGGACAGACCTGGTAGGATCCCTGTCAACAGACCTCTAAACCTCCGATCCTTAGGATGGTCGGGACCACTAACCTGTCGGGTATATTACACACAAAAAAGAATTTAAAATGGACGCCTGTAGCCATTTTGTTTGAAAGACAGTTTTTCTTTCTATTTTCTCTAGGTTTAGAAATAAACGAGATTTTTTTTTTATACAGAGTTCATTTCTGGGTGAAGTTTTTTTTTAAGAAGTCCCAGACATGAAGGAACCTAGAATGAATGAATGTGAGATAATGCTAAGACATGTCATAAGTTATTGGTTTGTCTGAAGTTTTAAAACAAAAGAGATTTTGTCTTTTGGGTATAGGAATAAGAGAAAATATTCTGTAATATAGAATTATATTCACAAAATATATGTTTATAATCAAGGTATATTTTATTATAATTACAGTGAAATATATACTCCAAAATATTGTAGAAAGTATATAATTGGTAAATAATAAAATTACTAAAGAATAGATTCTGTGAGTTAACCAGGAAAGAATTTAGCTGATAAGGCTCTAAGCAACCAAAAGGGAGGAGAGCTATAAATCAGATGACAGAGACAGTCTAGTAGTTAAAAGACCAGGCTCTTTAAGTTAGTCTGACCTTTTGACCCGAGATAAGACTATTAAAAAGAAATAATGGAATTAATTGGAATTAATATAAGAAGTGCAATACTGCCCTCTAGAGGATAGTAAAAATAATTAACTATGACGTCAAATTGGCTATAATAGGCGGCAAAGGTTCTTTTGTAAGGCAGTCAGAGATTTCAGCAGAGAGAGGCTCACATCGCCATGCACTCAGACATTCATTATACATGACACTCTGAGAAGTTGGAGATTCCAGCAGACAGAGCACCACGATGCACTCAGATCCCAAGACATGAGGCAATCAATATTCTCACCAAATCTCTAACTCCTATGCATTAATTATCTAATATCGATAATTTTCACATATTCCAAAACAAAGCATCACATAGAAAATTCCAAGGCAGACTTATCAACATCCAAATTGGACAGGTAATGTATGAAATAAGGAATTAATGTAAAAATATATTTGTAGAGATTTTTGCAACGTAGACTGAGACTTCTCGGATACGGTTAAAATCCAAATTCTAAGTAATTCTATTCTGCAGATAGAAATATGAAGAAGTGGATATAAGGATTTATTCCTAAAGAAATGTTGCAAGATTGATACACATATATATATATATATATATATATATATATATATTGAATTTGGAAATTACTGTGATTAAAATTAATAAGCAAGGAATTATATAACTACAAAATAAAAAGCAAAAGATTAGAAATTTAATTCTCGAGATTAGGGGAGGATTCACTAAATAAGTTTTTATTACTTATCATTAAATTAGCTCATCTTTTGTTGATCCATGTAGCATAGAGATATATATATCTATAAGAGCTGGTTGGTTAAACATTGTTTGCTGGGAAATGCATGTTGTATTAAGCAGAAATGTTTATTAACCATTTGTGTATTAGTTACTAACTGATAAGGTAAATGATATTAATCATATATGCAGTTACTAACCGGAGATACATATATTGTGAAGCTAGTTTTTATATGCTGATGGATTGTGGTTTATAAATTTTTGTTTATGAAATGAGATTTGAAACTTTTTTGTATACGTAATAAATATATATATAATTTTGTCCGATTATTGATTATTGTATTGTTCAAAGCAAAACACAGACAATTAAAAGAATTCAGGATAATTTCTAAGAGATATAGACGATTGATATTTGTGTCTCGTATAAGTTTCTTATGAAATAATAATCCCTGATATATTGGAGGCGACTGCCGAGGTAGGTCCAGTAAATCCAATATAGACATATTGGAGGCTTGGCTGATAAATCCAATATATACAAACGTGTTGTATTCACGTGCAGAGATTATATCCGACAAACCCTATACCTCTAACAGCCGCAAAGGCCAGGGAGATTGCACCAAGCAGGTAACACAAGAGACCGCAGTATATGCTGTGTACTGCGCTGCAGTATGTGGCAGGATATATGGCACACACCAACAACACCAGGCGGCAGATACAACAGACCGGGGTACAGAGAGAGAATCGTCAATATAACAAACCGGGTCAGCAATGGTTATACACTGTGTACTGCGATACAGTAGGTGGCAGGCTCGAAGGCACAGACCAGCAGCACCAGGCGGCAGACACAACAGGCAGGGATATAGAGAGAGAATCGTCAATTTAACAAGCAGGGTCTGCAACGAGCGAAAACAATACAGCACAGTAGCGATGCGGGAATGAAACTCCAAGGCAAGGCTTCAGTGTGCACGCTCTGTTTTTAAAAGCCGGCAGCTCCGCGTCATCGTGCCTCGCCCCCTGATCAGCCACATCTACGCTGGGTGCTGCCGGAGCTCCTGACACTCGGCCAGCCGGCGGCACCACGCATCCAGGGTCCCCCTGAGAGCCACCCGGGACCCCGGATGTGAAGCATATCTCCTGATAGCAGCTAGTGGGTAATACTTGGTACCACTGGAAATGCCAGAGCATGGCCTTTCCAATTATACCAAACATGACTATTTAATTTTCTTTTTAAACCAAATAAAATAAAACAAATTGGCTTTTTGAGCTCAGGAGACAGAGGTAAAAGCTCAGCATTAAAGTGGTTAAAAAGCAGTGTAGAGTATAAAGGTTCTGGGAAGTTTATAACAGCTCTGGTTAAGTTAGCACCAGCTTTGCAATATGGCCCTGGGTATTTCTAAACTCAGGGCAAAATTTAGAAACTATTTAGCCGGGGTGTTTTTTGATGGTTTTAGATTTGGGGGGTCAAAGTTCAAAAAGTGGGGCGTTTCTTTGATATTTTCATCAGATTTCATATATTTTTTTTCCAGTACATTATTTTCATCATATCGTATAATTAATCTTTAGAAAGTCTATTTACTAGCGAGAAAAACTGTGTGGGTTTCTGTATCGTTGGGGTCAATAACCGATTTATATTAAGTACTGGCTGGGTGGAGTAGAGGTAACATCACTGCTCTATAACCGTAGAGACACAGGTTCGAATCCCGGCAAGAGCACCTCCCCAGTAAGTGTCCTGGGGCAAGACACCTAACGGTACATACTCGCCAACCAGGACATACTTGAAAATGAGAGAAATCTCAATGTATCCTTCCTGGAAAAATACTTTCTCAAAAAAAAGTGTTCCCGTTCATGTGCAGGAAAATAGTGGCCCATTTAGGTATGTGACATCGAGTTACGCAACCTTAGCCATTTCCTGTCACTAATTGGTATCTGTTTGTGTACCCACCGTTAGAGGGACACCAGCCATCTCCCATGTGAGGCAATGGTAAAACAGCCCAGTCACTATGGGGTTAAACTAAAGTTATTATTCTTTTATCAATATTCCAATGTTGTTTGAAACAAGAACAGGTATGTTTTGGTGATATCAATGTCCTTCTGATCGTGGAGTAATATTCCCATTTTGTAATGAAGTCTGATAGCTGTAAGTATAGCTGCGCCCGGTCTCAAGCCATGTCCATGCTTCATACTGATGTCCTTTGCCTTTTATTTTGTCTTTCTCTTTTTAGCAGACACAGTGAAAACTACAAGAAATAAAACCATATAATGTTCAAAATATGCATTTCTCAGTCCTTTACAACAGAAATCTGATAAACCCAGTTACATAATTAACAGATCACATTGTCCATGTAAAGTGATATAAAACAACATTACACACAATGTAAAAAAAATACAAAAAAATACTGTGTGCGCCTCTTAGGCTAGGGTCAGACGAACGCATTTTTCGCGTCGTCCGTGAAAAAGTGCGTTTGCATGAATGGACGTATTTATTTCACGGAATACGCGATAGCGGTCATACGATGCACATTTTCGTGCGTGATTTTTTACGGATCGTCAATAAAACACTTTTTGCGTCTGGACGTTATGTAGGCCGGACATTAGCAGCGTCTGACGTCTCCTAATCACGCACACACGCTGCTAGCGGACGCAGCGCACTCTGTACGTCAGTGGTAGCGGTATCACGTTCTTTAAAAAATGCGTTCGTTTGCCGCTTGCTTTGCGCTGCCATACTTCGTATATTGCCTGTCATTGGCCGTCATTTGCTGCTACTACGGCCGTGATAAAGTGCGGCTGCACGCACGTTCGCAATGCGTTCGTCTGACCCCAGCCTTAGACCACATGCAGATAACGGAGTTCTTTTTTAGGAGTTATGCAGCACATTGAGCTGTCTCCTGCAGCAGCTATTTCCTGTAGGCTTGTGCACCGATTTTTTTTTTCGGTTCGATTCGGTTCGATTTTTCGGATTTTTAAACTTTTCGATTCGGCTCGTTTCGACCGATTTCGGTTTCGGTTCGGCCCGTTTTTCAGGTACATTTTTTTTTCGGAATTTCGACCATTTTTCGTATTTTCGTGTCACTGTGCTCGGTTTTTGTATCGACTTTTCGTAATTTCGGAAATTTTCGTTTTTCGGAATTGCACATTTTTCGGAATATCGACCATTTTTCGTATTTTTCGTGTCATTTTGCCCGTTTCTGGATCGACTTTTCTTTTTTTCGAAAAATTTTCGTTTTTCAGAAAATTTTCGTTTTTACAAAATTTTCGTTTTTCTGAAAATCTGTTCTCCTCGTTTGACACATTTCAAGTCCATTCGAAAAATCCGAAAATATTTCGTTTCGGCTCGGAAAACATTTCGGATCTGAAATTTTCGGATCTAAAATTTTTCGGAAATTCGGCCGCATCCGAAAACACGAATCGGGAAATTTCGTGAAAATTCCGAGACCCGAAACGCACATCCCTAATTTCCTGACACACGAAGCTAGTGAGCAGTCATACCTACTACATAACAAAGACACTAGACAGAGTGCCTGTCTAGTATTTATTTATACAGAACACAGATACAGGATTATTTTACAGACAGACCAGAAATATATGAGTAGGAGACACAATAGGGCATTTGTTTAGCTCTTCCTCAATATGTTCGAGTCTTCATCCTCTCTCCAACTTCCACCTCTGGTTCATTGTCTTCTGCAGACAGGCCCTGACATTTCCCCTCTGCCCTATGAATGGTTCATCAATTGATTGTAATAAGTATATTTTGGATATGGGAATTCCCTTTGCCAAGCATCATTGACCATATATTTGAAGGTTTCCCACAACCATTGTTGGTCACTATGTCATGTGTCTTTTAGTATTTAATAAATATATTTTTTCTGTATTTGTATACCTAACCCAGCTCACTTCGTTGGATTTCTGTCCAAGTGAGTCCCTTTCATTCCTTGTTTCTTAACCTAAAATTTCATCAACATTGAAATCTATGGGATTATTTTGGTACCGGCTGTATTTTCTTTTTATTTTATCACTGGCTGTTATTTTTATTGTAGTACCGGCTGTATTTTATTTTAGTACGGCTGGTATTTTCATTTTATTGTAGCAGTGGCTAGTATTTTATTTTATCCAATGTTCCACCGAACAGAGCACCGACCAGCCGCTGGAAAAAGCCAACAAGTCGACGAACAGGGTAAAAAACAAAACCAACTTTGAAAATTTTAAACGCTGTTTGCAAAAAACTACTGGACGAAAATGTCTGGAATTAACATATAAGGTTCTATGAATGATAATAAAAAGGGCTGTTACAGAAAAAAACTTTATTTAAAAAAATTTTCTTCCTGAAAAATGCCTAAAAGATCCTAAAACATAAATAGACTTTTTGCTGCAGATTAAAATAATAAACTGTTTAATAAATATTCAATGAAAACAGTATTTTTAACATTGAAGCCTATGGGATTCATCTGATTAAACCTGCCGAATGAAACCACTGAACAGCAGGGCATTTCACTGACATTTCTCTGCTGTTCGGTGTCTCTGACTAGATTAACCATTGCTTGTCTATGGGGGAGGGCACTGCAGTCGAACAAGCACTGTATTTGCTGGCAATTTGCCAAACTGCCTGCTTTCTGAATCGCTGAATGGCCACGAAATGGCACCATGCGGGGAAATTCTCTGTTCGGTGCATTTCGGCTCTCTGTGAATAACCCTGTATGTTATATATTTATGAGCAAAGATTCGCTTGGGATTTAGTGATTAATTAACACTTGAGGTCTGGAGATGGAATAATATTGCACATAACCTTATGTAAGCTCTCGAGCAGGTCCTCTCTCCTACAGTTCTATGTGTTTACCTTGTATGAATTACAGATGTTCGTTTCGTTCTGAATTAAATATTCTGATGAAATTTAACGATTCGTATTTTGGAAGTGCTTCTGCAATACGAATCGGTTCCATCCGAAACGAAAACGAATCGATTTGGACCGAAACGGAATAAAACAAATTGATTTTGTTTTTACGGATCAATTTGTTATACCGTTTCACTTACACTCGATTCCCCATAGACAAGTAGGGCACTATCATGTATCTTAACCCTTTCACTGCTGAGCCATTTCACCTCTGTGTGCTGCAGTGTTAATTTTGACAGCAAATTGAATTTTAGTCTTAATTTTCGTCGTATTTTAGTATTCATAAATATTATTAATGTTAGTCGACAAAATTTAGAGTAGATTTTAGTCTACTAAAATCGAATGTGTTTAGCAGCGAATTGCGCCCCCTCCATACTTACAGATGGCCACCGCACTGCTGCAGCCATCACCCACTCACTGCAGCTAAGGCTGCGCCACAGCACAAAGTCCCAGTGGAAAATGTGGGAAACTGCCGATCACTTTAAAAGATACTGTACAATCCTGACACACTGCACATTACAGAGCTCCACAGAAATAAAACTCACTGGAATGTGCAGTGTGTATGAGCGAATTACAGAGCAATAAATCTCACACTAATGTGCAGCTCAAACATGGATATGAATTGCCCCATTAGCTCACACATGGATATTAATTGCCCCATTAGCTCACACATGGATATTAATTGCCCCATTAGCTCACACATGGATATTAATTGCCCCATTAGCTCACACATGGATATTAATTGCCCCACTAGCTCACACATGGATATTAATTGCCCCCACTAGCTCACACATGGATATTAATTGCCCCATTAGCTCACACATGGATATTAATTGCCCCATTAGCTCACACATGGATATTAATTGCCCCCACTAGCTCACACATGGATATTAATTGCCCCATTAGCTCACACATGGATTTTAATTGCCCCATTAGCTCACAGATGGATATTAATTGCCCCATTAGCTCACACATGATATTAAATTGCCCCATTAGCTCACACATGGATATTAATTGCCCCCACTAACTTGCACATGGTGTAACAGATCAGCTACCCTGCAGGGGTAGCTCCATCTGCGGCGCCGAGTCTTGCTGGAGAGCTTAGCCGGGTAGCGAGCTAGCAAGGTGGGAGAGAGATTGGCAGCGGTCCCTGGATGATCTGGAAGCGAAGGATTCAGTAAAACTGGCTTATTCAGTGATTATGCCCTCCCCAAATACTAGTCGTGACTCAGTACAGGTTTGAAGGTAAATCAGAGTGTTTAATGAAAAACAGAACATACACGGTCCTTTTTATATGGTACAGTCCCATTGTTCTCTCCCATGCCCGCCCCCAGTCCCCTGGAGTGAATTCTGCACAGGGGCTAGCCATAGCCCAGGTTCTGATTGGTTGGTTCCAAGACCATTGCACGCTTCTCTCAGGTCCTCTCAGTCTTCACTTGGGTCCACTGGTTGTATGCAGATGAAGTCTTGACCTCACAGTGATCACATACAGTGATTTACACAACCCATTGTAAAGGGAATCAGATAGTGGGTGGCTGAGACAATGTGACTCCCAACCTTTCAGAACAGGTAAACAGATAACAGATATCCAAACAGAAAGCACTTTTGCATAATCCACAAATTACTCAAACCTATTGTATATTCTATACAAAGGAAAGCATTTGACACTAGTGGCAGGTAGTGTTTTTAAAAACCACATTTAACTAAAGAAATATAAGTCTATTTAAAACTAAAAATGAGCAATTGACAATACATTTAAAACCACACAATATAACTGAGCATAAACTAGCAGGATGGTGCAGGGGAAAAACATGATTAATTAGAAGTCTAGCAACAGTTTTACATTAAATCTAACAAAGGAAATTAGTTTCTATAAATAAAGGGTAAACGAAATATAACAAAATAAGAATGAAATTAAACTAAATAAATCCTGTGGCGGCCGTTCCGTCACACATGGATATTAATTGCCCCCATTATCTCACACATGGATAGTAATTGCCCCCATTAGCTCACACATGGATATTAATTGCCCCCATTAGCTCACACATGGATATTAATTGCCCCCATTAGCTCACACATAGATATTAATTGCCCCCACTAGCTCACACATAGATATTAATTGCCCCCACTAGCTCACACATGGATATTAATTGCCCCCATTATCTCACACATGGATATTAATTGCCCCCACTAGCTCACACATGGATATTAATTGCCCCCACTAGCTCACACATGGATATTAATTGCCCATCAGCTCACACATGGATTTTAATTGTCCCCATTAGCTCACACATGGATTTGAATTGCCGCCCCGCCCCCCCATTGCTCACCGAGATGCGGGTCGGTAGGGGCCCGGTTTGGGGGCGCCACAGTGAGCCCCCGCCGGTTTCCCTCTGCCTCCGATGATTGAAATTCAGGCAGCCAGCGACGCAGTCTGAAAAAACGCTGCGGTGGCGCCTGTAGCAGCGTGTCTGCATCCATCCAATCCCACACTGGAGCAGACACGTTGCACTGGCGCCGCCCCTCACGTGACACATCACATAAGGGGGCGGCGCAGGCGCCACCACGACGTTTTCACAGTGCGCCACTAGCTGCCTGGAATTTCAATCAAAACAGAGGCAGAGGGAACCGGCGGGGGCCCCATACCGGGCTCCTACTGACCCGCAGGGCACTCCGTGCCTTGATGGGTCTCTCCGACGCTGCATTTTCGTCAAAAATCGTTTTTTTTTACGAAAATGGCAGAGTATTTTCGTCATAATTTTCGTCAGGCACACATCATTTTCGTCTCGTTACGATTTTGTTTCCAATAAGGAAAAAGTGTGCCTGACGAAAATTATGACGAAATTAACCCTTTCACTGCTGAGCCATTTCACCTCTGTGTGCTGAGCTCATTGTTACTGTTTTGTGCTCATCATGTTTAAACGCCATTATTATTCCATAGTTGGCGCTAAGATTAGCGTTTCAATATATAAACATTACCTCTAGGATAGGTGATTGTAACGCACGCCGCACATATTAAATTCCTGAAGCTGCCCTCGTTAGTAATGCGTTTGCTATCTGTACTTTATGCATCCTATACTTAACATGGGGAGCGCGAACGTCCATTAGCGTTTCGATAAGTAAGGTATTACAAAGTCCTAGCGCTAATTACTGCAGGGACGCGCAAGACAAAACGTTAGCACCTTCTAAAAGCTGGTTCTAACGGATTCTGCATTTGCAAAATCATTTAACACCCCCTAAACCCCCCATAAATCCCATACTCCCCTCTCATCCCGCAGCGAGAACAGTGGCCCGATCCGCCGCTTCTTGTTGCCGGGAGCAGAGTGAGACTGGCAAGAACTAGTTCACAGTCTCCCTCCGTGGCGTTGTGCAAACTTGTGAGAAACCCAACCCTCAATAACGTCCTATAGACTCCAGAAGGTGACACTCGCGGCGGCACAGAAGCGCTAACGTCAGTATCCCGGCGGTTAGTGCTGCATTCTGGGGTAAGTATACCCTGCTAACATGGGGACCCCACGGGGAAACCTACAGGCGCAGATTTTCCCCTTTTGCATCCACATGTTAGCGCAAACTAGGGAATAGGGTCCATAGTATTTACAGGGAGAGAAGTCACAGAAAATGAGCTGGGATTTAACCCTGTCACTACTGGAGGAGAATCAGTGCTCAGCTGGGAGGTATTTTACAGAATAAAGGGTTAATGAATGGCCTGATCGTGCTGTGTCTCCCTCCCTGTCCCTCAGTGCTGGATCCAGACAGCTCACAGCTCAGTGTCTGCCATTCCCCTCCCCCAGCAGCAGCTCCTGCACCATGTGACCACTGAAATCACATGAGCTGTGATGTCATCAGAGTGCGTCCATTCCTCCCCCTTGTAATGTGTTGCTTGGAAATTGTGTGTGACTGTGAGAAGCTGAGGTTGTGCAGGGAATGTCTGGCCCTGTCCCCTTACTACAGGCTCCATGAAGCTGCTCACACCCCAATGTGACTGGAGAGGACACACACAGGAGTAGTAGAGACAGAGCTGGTGTCCCGGGAGAGGAGGCTCAGGTATGTGTGAGCGCCATGTTCCACATGCTATTTATTGCATGGCAAGCATTGTCATTGTGGGACAGTCATGGCGCAGCCCTCATAGCCGCGTAGCTCCATTACAGCGCCGTGTGAGTCGCCGCGCAGGGAGGAGCTCTGGTGCCACTTTAAACATGGGGGCATTTCACCTGGCTCATGGGAGTTACAAAGCACGGCTCCTCACAGACAGGTCCCCACTTACCCTATCCAATCCCCAAACTCCCCCAGCACTATAAAGCGGCACTGTATGAACGTCGCGTCCTCCCGACCTCTATAAAGCAGCGCTGTAATGACTCTGTATGAACATTGCGTCCTCCCGACCTCTATAAAGCGGCGCTGTAATGACTCTGTATGAACACCGCATCCTCTGGCCTCTATAAAGCAGCGCTGTAATGACTCTGTATGAACGCCACATTCTCCAAACCACTATAAAGCGGCGCTGTAATGACTCTGTATGAACGCCGCGTCCTCCCAGCCTCTACAAAGTAGCGCTGTAATGACTCTGTATGAACGCCGCATCCTCCCGACCTCTCACACCGCACGCATATTATTAATTAAGGTGATACGGGTCATGTAAATCATAATATTATTCAAAGCCTCCTCAGTTTCCAACATAAGTTCTTCTTGTGTAAATTAAAATTTTTATTGTTTTCGTGCACTTGAGAGTGACAATGAATGTGTATATGATTAGCGGGGTATGCCATATTTTCTTTTCTTTTTTCTTTTCTTTATTGTATCACATCATCAAGAAATCTGACTGTCACAATGACTGCATATGGAACGAATCATGGACATTTTGTGTCAAGGTCAAAGGTCACAGGTAATAAACAACCAGCGCAAAGAGACAGCTTGTTCAGGAGTCCCTATGGTGGGAGCTCTGATGACATTCAATGATTATGCGTCTCAAGCTGAGATGTTGAAAAAGACCAAACCTTGATCTCGCACTTTGGACTACGGTATTAGATTATGGAATATTATTATTATTTTTTTTAATCCCCTAGATAAGTGTGAGAAAGGATTGGATTTGGGAAAATGAGAATGTATTTCTTGAGTGTGTGTGTGTGAATGCAGTGTGTATGCATTTTGTGTAGTGAAGCTGAACATGGGATAACACACAGATATAGATCTGACTCATGTTGATTATTAGATAAATGAACTTTTTACATTCTAGTTATTATATTTTTCTTGTTCGGTGAATTATATTTTGGGAAGTGGGAATAAATAGTTATTTAATGTCTAGATTAGGTATTTTGGCCTAGGCTCCAAGTGTGGTTCGCTTGAAGAGTGAATCTAGATAGATAAGTGTATTTTATGCTTATAAAGGGCCTCCTTGGGGAATCCCTTTCGTACATTATAAAGGTATTGAGGTATTTTAGGAGTAATTACCAGATTTTTTTCTTCCCCTCAGAGCATCTAGAATGATCTAGAGGTATTAGGCGAGGATACTATGGCCCCAGGTATAATTAGTTTAATTGCCTAGATTGTTTTATCCATTTTAGTGATCACGATTGTATATGTGATCAATGAGACGATTGAAAGGTATTTTAATACGGTAGGTAGTTTTTCAATTATTTGTAATTTGAGATACGTGCCATATTTCAATATGCATTAGTGTGAAATTCCCCCCCCCCCATTTTGAGTGTCAAGTTGTGTATGTCTTTTTCTTGCATAGGATGTGGCTGGTGGAATTTAGCCGATTTCCTGTCTGTGCAGGAAAGGGTGTGTGAACAGTGTAAGCTAGAGAAAAGTCATCTCTGCATCATATGTAGTAATCTTTGTTTCACTGTTGTTTAAACTCTGACATAGAAATGTATCTGTATGCTGATTGGCTATAAGTTCTTTGAAATCTAATAAAACAGTCTGTCTAAGAAAGGATATTTAGACATGACCTGACGCTGCATTGCTTTGTAGCTGATTTTGGTGTCTCTCGCCATAGCGTGGCGCCGCATAACGGAGCATCTTACTTCAATTTTGATATATAGGAAGAAACTTGAAAAAGGTTTATGGCATTTCTAAATATATGGTAATTATATTAGGGAATTTGTTATTGTTTATCTAAAATTTAACAGATCTGGTAGTAAGATAATAGCACATCTCATGAGCACGAAAACATCAACAAAACAGTCTGGAGATCAAACAATGAAGTAAACACTGCTAAACATTAATTTCATAATTGAAACCTTCACAAAGAATCAAAATGGATTAAAAGAAAAAGATATATAGAAAATTATGTGAAAAAAACACCAGAGGAGAGAATAACTCTTTATTCTAGGGATGCACCGATACCACTTTTTTAAGACCGAGTATGAGTACCGATACTTTTTAAAAGTACTCACCGATACCGAGTACCGATACTTTTCTTTAATGTCATGTGACGCTTTCCAATAAGAACAGACCATATAAAAATGCCCCCAGCCCACATGTATATCCCCCTGATATATATATAATATATATATATATTCATACTGCCCCAGCTCATGGATTTGCCCCAGCTCACACATGGATTTGCCCCAGCTCACACATGGATTTGCCCCAGCTCACACATGGATTTGCCCCAGCTCACCCATGGATTTGCCCCAGCTCACCCATGGATATGCCCCAGCTCACCCATGGATATGCCCCAGCTCACACATGGATATGCCCCAGCTCACACATGGATATGCCCCAGCTCACACATGGATATGCCCCAGCTCACACATGGATATGCCCCAGCTCATGGATTTGCCCCAGCTCACACATGGATATGCCCCAGCTCATGGATATGCCCCAGCTCATGGATTTGCCCCAGCTCACACATGGATATGCCCCAGCTCACACATGGATAGGCCCCAGCTCACACATGGATAGGCCCCAGCTCACACATGGATAGGCCCCAGCTCACACATGGATATGCCCCAGCTCACACATGGATATGCCCCAGCTCACACATGGATATGCCCCAGCTCACACATGGATATTGCCCCAGCTCACACATGGATATTGCCCCAGCTCGCTCATGGATATGCCTTAGCTCGCTCATGGATATGCCTTAGCTCTCTCATGGATATGCCCCAGCTCGCTCATGGATATGCCCCAGCTCGCTCATGGATATGCCCCAGCTCGCTCATGGATATGCCCCAGCTCGCTCATGGATATGCCCCAGCTCGCTCATGGATATGCCCCAGCTCGCTCATGGATATGCCCCAGCTCGCTCATGGATATGCCCCAGCTCAGTCATGGATATGCCCCAGCTCACACATGGATATGCCCCAGCTCACACATGGATTTTCCCCAGTTCACACATGGATTTTCCCCAGTTCACTCATGGGTATACCCCAGCTCACTCATGGGTATACCCCAGCTCACTCATGGGTATATCCCAGCTCACTCATGGGTATATCCCAGCTCACTCATGGGTATACCCCAGCTCACTCATGGGTATACCCCAGCTCACTCATGGGTATACCCCAGCTCACACATGGATTCGCCCCCCCAGCTCACACATGGATTCGCCCCCCCAGCTCACACATGGATTCGCCCCCCCAGCTCACACATGGGTATTGCCCCCCAGCTCACACATGGGTATTGCCCCCAGCTCATGGATATGCTCCCACAGCTCACACATGGGTATTGCTCCCACAGCTCACACATGGGTATTGCTCCCACAGCTCACACATGGGTATTGCCCCCACAGCTCACACATGGGTATTGCCCCCACAGCTCACACATGGGTATTGCCCCCACAGCTCACACATGGGTATTGCCCCCAGCTCACACATGGGTATGCCCCCCAGCTCATGGATCCCCCCCGCAACGATACCTTCCTGAGCGACGCCGGGAATGTCTCCGCGCGTGCGCTCGTTGGAAGGACCCCAGCGGCGACCACGTGGGACCATGTGATTGCGGCTGGGGACCTTCCAACGAGCGCGTGCACGGAATCTTTCCCGGCGTCGCCCAGGAAGTAAGTATCATCGCGGAGAGCAGCTGCAGGGCCTGTCCGAATGCTCTATCGGCATTCGGACAGGCCCTGCAGCTGCTCACTGTGTTCATACTTACCTTCCTGAGTGACGCCGGGAAAGTTTGCGCGCGTGCGCTCGTTGGAAGGACCCCAGCCGCGATCACATGGTCCCACGTGGCCGCGGCTGGGGTCCTTCCAACGAGCGCACGCGCGGAGACATTCCCGGCGTCGCGCAGGAAGGTAAGTATCATCGCGGAGAGCAGCTCCAGGGGCGGCTGTCCGAATGCCAATAGAGCATTCGGACAGCCGCCGCAGCCCCTCAGATGCCGGCAAGCCGGCTCAATGCCGGCTTCTGGTATCGGGAAAAATATCGGGGGGTACTGCACGAGTACCAAGTACTCCTGCAGTACCCAGTATCGGCCCCGATACCGATATTAGTATCGGTATCGGTGCAACCCTACTTTATTCCTCTTTTTTTTTTTTTTAATTCAAAAATTTTTTATTGAATGAAGAATGGCATCACATAAAATTACATAAGAAGGCAATAAAGTATGCTTCTGACTTTGCAGAGTGTATAACAATTGTACAACCGAGCCGCATCTTGGTAGATAGGTCTTTGTTTCCCACAGTTTCTGCGTTGGTATACATAATAAAAATTGTTTAGGAGGTGCAGGATTGCAATATCAAAAAGAGTATACATGACGTCTCCCACCAGGGGAATCGCCTTTCAGGGACATAGGTACCCGGCAGTCGCGTCATGCCTTTGCAGAAAAATATGTGTGTCAATCCTCAGTATGTGATATATCGTGTTTATAGGTCAAGCCAAACAAAACAAAATAACAACAAAAAGGGAGAGGGAGAAGAGGAGAAAAAGAAGAGCTGAAAAAGAGAAAGAATAAGAGTGATAGGCGTCGGGGCAGGGTGAGGCAAGGGAGGTGGAGGGGTAGGGGTACTCCAGAACTAACTCTTATGACATATGTAGCTGACGGGCGCAGGGGATACAACAGGCCCCCGGGCCGACCACCACCTCAACACTCACCAGCACCATTCTCACTCCACCAGTGAACGAGTATTCGACTGACCTCCAGAGACAAATTCATCCCAGTAAATCCATGTTCTACAGAAGACGTCTATTTGGTCTCGGTCGTTTGCGACCAGTCGATCCACAGCCCTCAAAGACTCTACTCCAGTTTTTATTCCTCTTTATATTAGGGCTGTGCAATTAATTGCAATCGCAATCGAATCGCGATTTCCGACCCTGCGATTTCTAAATCGCATAAGGCTGCGATTTTCGGCTGTTAACTTCCGGCGGCGGCATGGTGCTTTGGGCGCTCGCAGGGGGAACCACGTGACGAGCCGCGTTCTCGTGGCTCGTCACATGGTTCCCCCAGGCGAGCGCCCAAGCTTCAAGTTAACAGGGAGCCGAACACTTGGCGCACAGAACACAGCGGTGCACAGAGGTGAGCTGCGGCGCAGTATCCATGTGCTGGGGTAGTATCCACGAGCTGGGGCAGTATCCACGTGCTGGGGCAGTATCCACGTGCTGGGGCAGTATCCACGTGCTGGGGCAGTATCCACGTGCTGGGGCAGTATATCCATGTGCTGGGGCAGTATATCCATGTGCTGGGGCAGTATATCCATGTGCTGGGGCAGTATATCCATGTGCTGGGGCAGTATATCCATGTGCTGAATACTGAATACATTTAGAATGTATGTAGCATGTTTGAAAAAGCAAAAACAATTGGCTAAATCGCAAATAAAATCGCAATCTCAATATTCATTCAAGAAATCGTAATATGATTATTTTGTCAATATTGCACAGCCCTACTTTATATGTATGAGATGTGACATGTGAATTCACGTAAATCTTTCAAAAACACCAGAGCTCTGGGTAGCTCTTTCAGTGGTGCGATGAGGACTTTGAGGGTCCAGAAGGATCATAGACAGATACATCATCTTGAGGGAACGGATCATTTTCACCATGAACCATTCAGCTCTGGGTAAAGCTGATGTGGGTTCCGTAGAAGGTTCCAGAACAGAAGGATCAAGTGTTAGGCTGAGTCGGAGGAGTAACGTAAGTCCCATTCAGTTCATCAGCTCCATTAAATATGTTATTACTGCTGTACAGTAACATGGATTAATTTTTCTTGTAATCTTTGTAGAAGGTCCTGATTGAGCTTGTATAAATTCATACACATTTTATAATTAAGCTTCCAGACCTTCAATGCTCACCATCATTTCTTACAAGTCTCGGTCGGAGCACTCATCCTTAAGTTTGGTACGAATAGTTCTAACCTGTTCTTTCCAGCTTTCATAAAGCTTGATGAATTTACTCTACTTTTGAGAAATTTCTTGCTTTTAAAGCTCCTGCATTTTTGTGGTTAATTTTCTCTTCTCACGTGGATATCCTGGCATGCCAGCCCTGGGGAGGAGGCAGCTGGATGCCTGGTATAACCATGAAAATACTTATGCGTGGTTATAATCACCAGCAGACTTGCAGGTCAGTCATTATAAACTTGTAGTCATGAGGACGGGGGAGCAGTGGGCCGTAGTTCAGATCACAAGTGTGCTGGTAGTCACTTTGAACTGGTAGTACTTCGACTTGGCATTACTGTTGGGAGGTGTGGGTGTTTCGGTTCTGTGGAGTTTCGACATGTCATATTATTCCCCAACCCTCTCCTATGTCCAAGTCACCCCGTGCCTTTAAGGTTACAGGATGTTTGTGTTTATGTTTTGATATCAGTATTGCTAATACCGTTATTGTCAGTTTTTTCTGTTACAGTAAGGTTCTGTCCTCTTAAGCCTCCCACACTGTAGTGTTGAATCCCAGGTAGCTTGGCCACAAAAGAGATGGCTTGCCCGCTTGTATTCAGGGGGTTAACTGTATCGACAGAAAGTAGGCTGAAGTGACTATTATCTGGTGAACCTCTCGTAGGGGTGCCTCCACAGTCCTCAAACCTCTGGTTCAGCTGCTGTAGATCGGGGTGCCGTAGACTTCAATGTGACCCCCGAGCAGTTTAGACTTCAGGGTCGTCTGCTGGTAGTTCCACGCTTTATGCATCACACGGACTTGTCTACTCTGCATTTTGAAATGGTGCATTCCCTTTCAAGGAGTGAGCTGGAGTGGGTTGAGCCAGGTACATGGTGGCTGTGCGCATTCGTAAGGATGCTCAAATGGTAGCTCATAGTCCTGGGAACCTGGATAGGGTAATAATAATAGAAGTCCACAGCCTAGACGTCCAGTTTCGCTGGGCACGGTTTGTATGAGCTCCACAAGCGCCACCTGATAATCGGCCTCGGAGACCCGCTCAAAAGGATGTTGGAGGGTGTTGAGGCAAACAGAGGAGGCTCTCCCTCATGTTTCACCTTGTGTAGACCCGTTGGGACCTTTGGAGCATGGCGGAATTGCAGGCCAGGAGTGAGGCCTACTACGCGGCTGTACCTACCTCCTTTTTTTTTTTTTTAATTTTGCAGAGAAATTAGGTCACAAACCAACCATTAAATCTGGCCTCACAGGGCCAGACAGCTCAACTGCGTGCAGAAAACTCAGTTACGATGGGAGGGGGGACAAAAAACAAAAACAAGGAATCTCCGCATTTAAGGGAATAGGAAAGGGAGAAAAGAAAATTAATAAGGGAGGAAACCTGAATATCAAAACACAGCCGAATGAGATGGGGTGAGGTTATCAAAAAGTGCCCTCAGTGCCAGCCGCTGGAAAAACAAATAGATAGTGGAAAGTCCTCAAAGTAGAGAACATCAAAGGGGAACCAGAGAGATTAAAGTAAGAGTCACCATGGGGGGGGTCTCAGTCTCATCGCAAAATAAGTGCGAAGGGGGCAAAACGGGACACAGGCCATCAAGCCGGAGCAAAAAAAAAAAGTGCAAGACATCGGGATAGGGAAACCCGCTTCAGCCCGTGTCCCCCCAGGAGACCAGATCAAGAGCCCCGTTAGTCTCAAGTTTTTCACAAAGGGCGTATCGGGTGGCCCGTCGCCAGACCATTCCACCATTTTCCTCGTCACCGGGCTTAGACACATGCCACTCCGTGCCGACCGACCGGCCAATAAAGCCGGCCGACGTGGCCTTCACAGGCTTCCGGTACGGCTTCTTCACTGCAGGACCAGCAAGAGCGGTTCTTCCCCGAGGCAAACAGGTCGCCGGCATTCTCCCTTTTCTCCGGCGGAAGAGCAGTCTCGGTGTCCGAGGGTCCAGAGTCAATGTCCCGGCCGGGACGTCCGCTTCAATATGGTTCCCCACGGCAATATGTGAGCTGGTACCAACAGAGTGCTGGATCGGGGCATCCTCAACAATCCTCGGGGTTCTCCCCCTCTGGCAGTCCCACAGCGTGAACATTACTTGCCGCCAGACGCCTCTCGTGAGCGGGCCGTCCGCATCCTCCCCCTCCAACAACTGCAGACAGGCCTCCAGGCCTGAAATAAAGGCATCCATACCTCCAGTATGGGGAGGTGATCCACTCTGCCGGCCATCCACAGATCCGGCCGCCGCCCCCGCCAGATTCCCATCCTGGGTGGTCAGGAGACGTGGGCCCACCGTCTCCGCAATCCCCAGCGCAATGTCACTTCGGGCCGAGGCGTCAGGCGAGGAGACAGCCAGAGCCACGAGGGAAGGCCGCAAGATGGCTGCCGGCACCGCTCTCCAGACTCAGATTGACGGCTGTTGGGCACTTCTCAGGTCCGGAGGGGGGACAAATTGGGCTCTGGACGATTCAGTGCCGATGGCCAGCTACTTAGGGGCCCGAAATACAAGTGATGCACAGCGGGAAAAGTCGGTTAGAGGTCCCTTAGAGCGGCAGACTTGTGGAGCTCCACCAGGACACGTCTGTTCTCGTTGGTAGCCGGCCACGCCCCCCGTACCTCCATTTTTGAACTCCTTTGGTGGATGGTAAGCCATCGCTACTTAGTGGCTATAGGTGGAGAATATCCACCTTACTTCACCCCTCAATCCTTAGAATCGTCTGACTCTGGAGTGGGCAGGGCGACCTGGTGATACCCGTCGATCATCTTGAGGCGTTCTGTGGGCACAGGGCCTGAAGCCTGGATGCGGCCTTCTCTCTTTTCAGGAGTAGGCTAGGCTGAAATGATATTTTATCTTTGCCACTTTGCCTCCCCCCCTCATGGAGACTTCAGTGCTCAGGTTGACATTTATACTCTGCCACAAACCCATCTAGCCTAAACATTCAGTAAGACCTGGGAAGTTGCCGTGGTTTGCCCCTCTTCCCAAGTTGCAGTGTACACCATTTTTAATGACTCAATCTTAATGTTTTTTGGATCCCTGTGACGGATCCACTCTGTACCATACGTCTCACACAGTGATTTTGTTTTCCTCCCTGTTTTCATTACAACACCCCCCCACCCATTTCTTTAAAAAAATATATATAATTTTTAAAAAAATTCTTATCCATGGATAAATTTGTGGCTGTCACATCCTCTGCTCCCCTGGCTGCTTTGTGGCCGGCGGCGGCATCCTCACTGCTCGCAGGCTGGCTGTCGAGTGAAATAGCTGGCGATTCCAGCAACAGACCATGATGTGGGCAGGTGAGGTGTGATGATGCTGCGGTGCCCGCCGGATTCAAAATCAGGCAGGTGATATGACTCCTTGCTCTGTTGTGGTTCATTCCTCCTCAGTGCGGTTCTCTATATACTTCTGGGCAAGCTCTACTGTGTATGACCCAGGCTCTGTCTGATTACCCGTTCTAGCAATTAACCCATTGTACTATCTGACTACCCGATTTGACATTAACCCCTGGCATTGGCTGATGACCCAATTTGGCATTAATCCATGGCTCCGTCTGATGCCTCACTCTGGTGTTTATACTCTGGTTAATGTTAAACATTTGTGTTTAGAAATCGAATTACCTAAAGACTGGCAGTGTCTTACATATATGTCTAATCCCTGCACTCAGACAATCTTATCTGTGACCGTGGCCAAACAATTCTCCAAGAGGCAAACCCCTAAACCTCTAATTTCAGTGGAGAAAACTCCTCTCCATTCCATATGTCACTACTGTCTTCCCCCTTAGGCTGGGGTCAGACAACGCATTTTTAATGTGCGTTTAGGCACACTTAATCATGGTCATAGTAGCAGCAAATGACGGCCAATATACGAAGTACGGCCGCACGGAAGTTCGGCCGCGCAATGCAAGCGGCAAACGAACGCATTTTTTCGAGAACGTCGAACCGCTAGTACTGACGTACAGAGTGCGCTGCATCCGCATAGCGGTGTGTGTGCGTGATTAGGCGACGTCAGACGCTGCTAATGTCCAACCTACATTACGTCCAGACGCAAAAAGTGTTTTATTGACGATCCGTAAAAAAACACGAACGACAATGCGCATCGTTTGACCGCTTTCATGTCCACCGTAAAAAAATACGTCCATGCGTTCGGACACACTTTTTGACGGTTGATGCGTAAAATGCGTTCGTTTGACCCTAGCCTTAGGACTTGGAAACCAACATCAATGCCTCATGTTCGCCACCTATGGAAAACACGCCAGCGGCAATAATGGCCAAGGAAGTAGCGTTGAATCTTATCCCTATTTTTGAGTCTCAGATCCAAGCCCTGAAATCTTCTATCAATAACACTCTACAACTGCTACAATCACACTCTGCTCAAATCTGACTCTGAAACAAGGCAATCTTCCACTGAGGACACCCTCAACTCTCTCCAGACAACGATCCAACTGCAACAATCCGCAATTGAAATTCTCCAAGATAAACTGGAAGATTTGGGAAAATTGAAGTCGTAGCAATAATCTCTGCTTTATTGGAATTCCAGAGCTAGTTTGTACTCTTTACCTTCTTCACCTACTACAGGAGTGGCTTCCAACTGCCTTGTCCCTTTTTAGTAGATTCTTCAGATCCAATATTGATTGAACCACCACATCGCTTAGGAGTCACTAAACCAAGTTCGGTTATTGCAAAGTTCCTTAATTTTCAAGAGGCCGTGAGAATCTTAGTGGCATATAAGCGGATAGCTACGCTTCTTTATCAACATCATAAAATTCTAATTTTCACTGTTTAGTTGGCTCATGTCACACTGAAATGTAAAGCCTTTGTTCCTGTTTGTTTGAAGCTGTATCGTAAGGGATAAAATTCGCCCTGCTTTATCCCGCTACTCTGCTTCTCCAGATCGGTGGTATATCCCACTCTAGTAATTCAGCTAGGGAGGTGGACCTTTTTCTGCACCATGTTTTGACAGGCTGAGAGAATGGCCAGCAACCTCCTACAACCCCAGGGGCCTCCTCTCGTCAGCTCACGTTTTTCTGCCCGGACTTCGTTTTATTGTATCTCACTGAGGGTGGTTTCCCTGGCTCGAGCTGGAACCAGGGTCCATCCTTTTTCACTCTAATCCTCACATTTAAAAAGAAAAACTTTTGCCTCAAGGACAATGGAGTCAAACCAGCACATTTAGGATTAAACCTATAGTACCATAATACAAAAACAACAAGAGAAAGTTGTGGCAAATATAACACAGCTATAATAAGCTGGCTAATGCCACTTGTGCTGGTATCAAAATAGAAAACAAAGTAATCATACAAATTTTATTAGATAATTCTAAAAGTAGATTGACATACAATTCTATATAGAAAAAATACTCAGTATACTGGAAAAGTGAAAAATTATGTTGAGAGACCAATAGGTATGTATTACCCCTATCCTGAATTCAGCAATTGCAACTTAAATTGGTTATTCATTGACAGGATAGCAGGTCTATCTTGTGGCAATAGTGTATGGTTAGATAGCAATTAGAATATCGCTCAACAGTAGATTAACACACCTAATAAGGGGTGTACAAACATCAACTGGATTGCAGCAAAGTAAACCTAGATTATCAGATTGGCTAACTACTATACTGATTTTAGCCTCAGTCCTGGAATAAAGTACACCATAGGTATAAACAGGTTTGGACTGAAGAGTTGGTCAGACTCCTTAGTAGGCATGAACATATATAGAGTCAGTCACATTGAAAAACATGTTGTATCATAGTTAATTAGTTGAAAAATTCAAAGCACCTGTAGCGCTGTGTTTAAAATCTTACTGTGGCAGTACCTATTTTTGGCCACCGGAGGGAGACAAGCGCGATAAGAGACACTGAACATTGGGACTACGTTTCCCGGCATGCTTTGCAAACAGACAGGAAGTGGGTGGGACACAGACGCTGTACATCCTGAGCCTCGTGGAGAGCGCGCCAGGGAGTGCATGAGAGAGGACACAGTGCTGCAGAGCGGAACCGTGACTAGGCCGGAGCGCCAGTGTGGCCTATCAGGATTCTAGTGGGGTTATCCTGCCTTGCCAGAAGGAGCCTTACTTATCGACAGACATCACCCAAGCTGCTATCCAGACAAGCTGAGGACCTCGAGTAAGGCATACCGCGAGTCCATCGGATGGGAGAGCAGGCAGTAGCTGGACAAGTCCGGGCCGGAGCACAGAAAGCCTGACCACCGATCCAGTAGCCGGTATCCCAGCGAGGAAACAAGCGGAGAGACGTCCTGGGTCAGCGGAGCCTTGGTGATCGAACAGATGGGTGAGAGGCCTCCAAGGCCGGTTTTACAAAGCTCAAGAAAGCACGCTGTTGTTTATTTCTGAAACCCACAGGGCCCCAACTTGACTAGTCGAAGACATCGTTTAAAAGATTCACTGGCCAGTTGAATAGTACCCGGGTACCATAACACACACATACACTCACAGTTCAGGACTTAACCTGTTTGGGACTCACTCCCTAGTATCCGAAAAAGGGGCAAAGATTTGCATCTTATTTTGTTTTCCGCTGCGCGTTTCTCGTAATTACGAAGCATTGTATTTTTCTGCTCGGTCGCGCATTTTTTTCAGAAATACGAAGTCTCGCATTTCTTTTCCCGCTGCGCGTTTACCGCGATACGAAGTACTGTAAATATATCTACGAACACCGTGTCTCATTATATGCCTTTTACTTCAGTAAACTATATAAATTATAAAATCCACAACGGTACTGGAGTATATTTATTCCCTAGTGCGGGGAGACTGACCCGTGGTTCATTTTCAGCGGCTCCTCCGTGAGTGAGCGCTACACACCTATGAACTAAGTTAGGTAGGGACTATATATCGCCTAACCTATACCATGAACAATTAAACCATTCAATTGGTCAGTAACTCATGTCCAAAAGGTGCAGCCCTAAATAAGGGCATTCACTTGGAAAACATGTTGTATCAAAGTTGAATAGTTGAATAAATTCAAGAAAAAACAATAAACTGTGTTAAATAAAGATTGGTATCGCCGTCACATACCATGGACAAATACACCATTCAATTGGTAGGTAACTCGTGTCCAGAAGGTACAGCCCAGAATGAGAAGGAAAATCTTTTGCTGACACAATCTACTAAAACACAGTACCACACAGTGGATAATTCAAATGGATTGCTGCAGTATATTAGCCCCAATGGCAATAAATTGTTAGTTAACCATATCACCAATGACAACAGTATACAAGAGCCAACTGCTAAAAACAATATGACATGGTCAGTAGCAAACGCTGACGCGCGTTTCACCACCGAATCAGAGCGGCTTCGTCCTGAGCGTGACCAGAATCTCGTCCTGTACCCATATTTATACCCCTCTGTTGAGCGCACCCCACATGTGTCAGCTGGAGCTTGATTACACGTAGCGTACAAGCGTTTCCGCATCCAGAAGCCGGCAAAACTACCATGTGACTCCACTAGACCAATCGGATAGCGGTTCAGAGTAACACATGGGCTGATAATAATACTCTGTTGCCGTTTCTTAGATACATGAGTTAACCAGCGTTCCTCATGGATTCAGCTTTCATTTAGATGCTAAAAGACAGCAATGCGCTCAATTGACCGAAATCAAGGATATACATCCCATCTAATAAGACATTCTATGGTTATTAGAAAGATGGCTATAATAGCCAACTCCTATGACCTACATGTCTAATCTATGGGTTGAAGGGTATTGATTAGAGTTCTGTAAATTAAAAAATTTAAAAATAAATAAGTGAATTAGACAGTAATCTATATAAATAGTGTGTCTTATTACTAAATGTCAAATTAGGGGCTAGCCATTAAACAGGTTGCATTCATGTATATTGTTATTTATTTTGTATTTTTAAATGGAGTATATGTAAAGCCCTCATTAAGTCCTTCTGGAGCCAGAGTATGCAGGGTATAGATCCAGAAGCATTCTCTGCGTCTCAAAAAAAGATCATAGTCACCCTTCCTCTGATGATGCTTAACCAGTTCAACGCCACAGAACCTAATGTGGCTAATTTCACCTTTCTGACAAGATCTAACATGTCTGGCTACTGGTGTATCATGAGGACCATTAATAGATCTGATGTGCTCCCTAATTCTTAGTTTAAACTAGGGATGCACCGATACCACTTTTTTAAGACCGAGTACGAGTACAGATACTTTTGTTCAAGTACTCACCGATACCAATTACCGATACTTTTATTTTATGTCATGTGACGCTTTCCAATAAGAACAGACCTCATATAAAGCCCCCAGGTCTCATGGATTTGCCCCAGCTCATGGATATTGCCCCAGCTCATGGATATCCTGACCCCAGCTCATGGATAATTGCCCCCCAGCTCATGGATAATTGCCCCCCCAGCTCATGGATATGCCCCCCAGCTCATGGATAATTGCCCCCCTGCTCATGGATATGCCCCCCAGCTCATGGATATGCCCCCTTGCTCATGGATATGCCCCCTGCTCATGGATATGCCCCCCAGCTCATGGATATGCCCCCCTGCTCATGGATATGCCCCCCTGCTCATGGATATGCCCCCTTGCTCATGGATATGCCCCCCTGCTCATGGATATGCCCCCCAGCTCATGGATATGCCCCCCACTCTCCGTTCATACTTACCTTCCTTCAGCGCCGCCGGTAAAGTCTTTGCGCGCTCCTTGGAAGGACCCCAGCCGCGACCACGTGGGACCATGTGATCGCGGCTGGGGTCCTTCCAACGAGCGCGCGCGCGGGAACTTTCCCGGCGTCGCTGAAGGAAGGTAAGTATGAGCGGAGAGCAGCTGCAGGGCCTGTCCGAATGCTCTATCTGCATTCGGACAGGCCCTGCAGCTGCTCACTTTGTTTAATACTTACATTCCTTCAGCGACGCCGGGAAAGTTTCCGCACGCGCGCTCGTTGGAAGGACCCCAGCCGCGATCACATGGTCCCACGTGGTCGTGGCTGGGGTCCTTCCAAGGAGCGCGCGCGCGCGAAGACTTTACCGGCAGCGCTGAAGGAAGGTAAGTTTTAAACAAAGTTAGGTGAGCAGCTGCAGGGCCTGTCCGAATGCAGATAGAGCATTCGGACAGCCGCCCCAGCCCCTAGGATACCGGCAAGCCGGCTCAATGCCGGCTTCCGGTATCGGAAAAAAATATCGGGGGTACTGCACGAGTACCAAGTACTCCTGCAGTACCCGGTATCGGCACCGATATCGATACTAGTATCGGTATCGGTGCAACCCTAGTTTAAACGGACGGAAGGTTTTACCAACATATTTTTTTCCGCAACCACAAATAAGCAGATATACTAAGCCAGCTGTGTTGCAATTGAAAAAGGAGCGTATGGTATATATGGTTTCATTTCTAGCGTCTTGAATAGTCTTAGAATCTCTTAGGATGTGTCTACAACTCTTGCATCTACCACAAGCATAAGTACCTTTGAGGTTATTAGTAAGCCAGCCTTTTGTTCTATGTATAGGTTTATAATGACTTGAAACCAAAACATCTTTTAAATTCCTGCAACGTCTATATGTTATCGTTGCATGGGCTCCTACTGACTCCTTTAGATGCGGATCAAGGGTCAGGAGGGGCCAATATCTCTCCATAATGCTTTTCACCATTGAACTTCCCACATCAAAATTACCAATGCACCGTATTGTTGAGGGATTATTCCTTGATATATCTTGTAGTAATATTTCCCTAGTACTCAGTGCTGCTTTTTGATATGCTTTTTTAATCACCCTATTGGGATAGCCTTTTTCCTTAAAATTGGCCCTCAGCAACCTAGCTTTGTTCTCATACTCTTCATCAGATGAGCAGATTCGCTTCAACCTAAGATATTGTCCATAAGGTATACCCCTTTTCAGGGGAGTTGGATGAAAGCTTGCCCAATTAAGTAGGTTGTTGGTTGCAGTCTTTTTCCTATAGAGTGTGGTAACAGCTTGTCCTTGGCTATTTGTGATAGTCACATCTAGAAAGTTCAGGTGACTATTATGGATTTCATGGGTAAATTTCAAATTTAATTTGTTGTGATTTAGATAGTCAGCTAGTTCTAGGAATTCTTCCTGCGTTCCTCCCCAAACCAAAAATATATCATCTATAAATCTCTTCCAAAATAAAATTTTGGAACAATGGGGGTTTAATTCGGAGAAAACCAGTTGTTTTTCCCAGATGCCCAGGTAAATGTTGGCATATGCTAGGGCACAAGTAGTGCCCATCGTAGTCCCCTGTATCTGGTGGTAGAACTTTTGATCAAAGGTAAAGTAGTTGTGTTTAAGGATAAATGTAAGCACATCCAAAATGAAGGTTGAAGGTTATTGTTTCACCTGTTAGTTCCCCAGAGTTCCGTAGAGACATCTCTACGTGCTTACAACCCTGTATATGGGGAATGGAACTATACAGTGCCTCCACATCAAAACTGCATAACCATGCTTGTGCAGGAAAGACAAAATTATTCATCAATTGTAGCAGTTGTTTTGTATCACGAAGATACGATGGTTGTTCCTTGACCAGTCCCTGCAGGATCTGGTCCAAATATTTACTGCAATTTTGTGTCAAGTTCCCAATGCCAGAAACAATTGGCCGGCCAGGTGGGGATATGAGATTTTTATGCACTGTTGGAAGCACATAAGTCGAGATCATAGGTTTTGTGGTTTTTAGGAACTTGTATTCCTCTTCTGTAATGACCCCTTCTGAGTAGCCCCAATTTAAGATTACCAGCAAATGCTTAAATTTATTTGTGGGGTCTTGTTGTAACCTGATATAGATATTAGTATCATTCAGTAGGTCATAAATCATAGTTTCATACTGTTCCCGTGTCATAATCACCACATTCCCACCTTTTATCTGAAGGTTTAATAACCAGATCTTCCATCTCTATCAATTCATTTAAGGCTTTCCTTTCACCAACTGATAAATTATCCTGGTCTCAGGCTTACAATTAAATCAAAGAGGCACGTGTAGGTCAGACAAATATAACATAACATAACATTTATAATGAAATAACCACAAATGTCTTTTCTGTGCTCACATCATTATCAGTTTTATTCAACCCCCAAGTGACATTCAATCTTAGTACTTAGTACAACATCCTTTTACAGTTATAACAGCTTTTAAACGTGAAGCATAGCTTGACACAAGTGTCTTGCAGCGATCTACGGGTATCTTCGCCCATTCGTCATGGGCAAAAGCCTCCAGTTCAGTCACATTCTTAGGCTTGCGCACTGCAACTGCTTTTTTTAAGTCCCACCAGAGGTTCTCAATCGGATTTAAGTCAGGTGACTGCGATGGCCACTCCAACATGTTCCAGCCTTTAATCTGCAACCATGCTCTAGTGGACTTGGAGGTATGCTTGGGATCATTGTCCTGTTGAAAGGTCCAACGTCTCCCAAGCCTCAGGTTTGTGACGGACTGCATCACATTGTCATCCAATATCTCCTGGTACTGAAGAGAATTCATGGTACCTTGCACACGCTGAAGCTTCCCTGTACCTGCAGAAGCAAAACAGCCCCAAAGCATGATTGACCCCCCGCCATGCTTCACAGTGGGCAAGGTGTTCTTTTCTTCATAGGCCTTGTTCTTCCTCCTCCAAACATAGCGTTGATCCATGGGCCCAAACAGTTCTAACAGTTCAAACCACAGAACACTATCCCAAAACTTCTGTGGTTTGTCCACATGACTTTTGGCATACTGCAGTCAACTCTTCTTATTCTTTGGAGACAGCAAGGGGGATGCGCCTGGGAGTTCTTGCATGGAGGCCTTCATTACGCAGTGTGCGCCGTATTGTCTGAGCTGAAACTTCAGTACCCACATCTGACAAATCTTTTCTCAGTTCCTCAGCAGTCACACGGGGACTTTTCTCCACTCTACGCTTCAGGTAGCGCACAGCAGTCAAAGTCAGCATCTTCTTTCTGCCACGACCAGGTAGCGTTTCAACAGTGCCCTTTGCCTTACATAGTTACATAGTTATATAGGCTGAAAAAAGACATGCGTCCATCGGGTTCAGCCTCTCCCACATAACCTACTGCTGTTGATCCAAAAGAAGGCAAAAAACCCAGTCTGAGTGCTTGCCAATATGCAATATACTGGGAAAAAATTCCTTCTTGACCCCAGAATGGCAGTCAGATTTCTCCTTGGATCAAGAAGCTTTTACCCACATATTAAATATTATAACCCTTAATATTCTGTGTCTGCAGGAAGTCATCCAGTCGTTTTTTAAAAGTCTGTACAGACTCTGATCCAACCACCTCAACAGGCAGAGAATTCCACAGCTTTATTGTTCTCACCGTAAAATAACCCTTCCTATGCTTTAAGCTAAATTTTCTTTCTTCCAGTCTAAATGGATGACCCCTTGTCCTGTGTATAGTCCTGTTAATGAATAGGTTATCAGACAATGGTTGATAATGGCCCCGTATATATTTATATAAGGTTATCAGATCCCCTCTAAGGCGCCTTTTCTCTAAACTAAACAGGTTTAAGCTTGTTAGTCTTTCCTCATAACTTAACCCTTCCATCCCCCTTATTAATTTAGTTGCCCGTCTCTGCACTTTTTCTAGCGATATAATATCTTTTTTTAAGACAGGTGCCCAAAATTGCACGGCATATTCAAGGTGCGGCCTGACCATTGATTTATACAGAGGCAAAATTATGTTTTCATCCCGTGAGTGAACTCCCCTTTTAATGCATGCCAGTACTTTGCTGGCCTTGGCGGCTGCTGTTTGACATTGCACATTGTTACTTAGTTTGAAGTCTATGATTATTCCCAAATCCTTCTCCTGCTTGGATTTCACTAACTCCGTACCATTTAGGGTATACATTGCTTGTGTGTTCTTCACTCCAAAGTGCATAACTTTACATTTATCTAGATTAAATTTCATCTGCCATTTAAGTGCCCAGTCCCCCAATCTATCTAAATCCCTCTGCAGCGAAGTAACATCCTGCTCACATTGTATTACTTTTCCTAGCTTTGTGTCATCTGCAAACACTGATACATGACTTTCAATGCCTATCTCAAGGTCATTTATAAATAAATTGAATAGTATTGGTCCTATAACAGACCCCTGAGGGACACCACTTACCACTGGTGTCCATCTTGAAAATGTACCATTTATGACCACTCTCTGTACCCTATCTTTTAGCCGGTTTTCTATCCAAGAACAAGTATTTTCATCTAGACCATTTTTTCTTAATTTAAATAGTAACCTTTTGTGTGGAACTGTGTCGAAAGCTTTGGCAAAATCTAAGTAAATCACATCCACTGCGACCCCTGATCTATACTTCTACTTACTTCCTCATAGAACGTAATTAGGTTAGTCTGACATGATCTGTGTTTCATGAAACCATGCTGATTTTTGCCAATTACATTATACCTCCCAATAAATTCCTGAATACTATCCCTTAGTAACCCCTCAATTACTTGAATTTGCGAATGATGCTTCCTATGGTCTCTCTTGGTATGTTTAACATCTTTGCAATCTTCTTATAGCCATTGCCTTCCTGTAAAGAGTAATCACCTCTTCTCTTGTCTTCCTGGACCATTCTCTTGACTTCACCATGTTTGTAACCACACCAGTAAATGTCTAGAAGGAGCTGAGTATCACAGTCATTTTAAAGCTGCCTAATTGGTGCTTATTATGCTTTATTGCTGCTCCGTGACATCCACAGGTGTTTTCAATACCTGATTGAAAACACTTGAATGAACCTCTGTTCTTCAGAGTGGTAGTCTTTAAGGGGTTGAATAATTGTATCAATGAAGAATTCACAAAAGAAACATTTACTACTGTATTACAAAACAATTGATGTCATTTTAGTTGCATATGGTTCTTTAAAAAGTCCTTGTAGGATTTCATTCTGAATACAATTACAAATGTACACTAAATTCCCTAAAACCCTTTACAGCATTGGGGGTTGAATAATTTTGAACACAACTGTACATAGAACAAAATGCTGGCTTACTAATCACTCAAAGGTACTTATGCATGTG